>PVKA01010075.1:0-65779 GCA_004027165.1 Ctenomys sociabilis | reverse complement strand
ATTGAATCTTTGATATAATTCAGCTATAAAAAAACCTGTAAATATAATTTCATGTATGCACCTTGTACAGTACCAAAACGTTATGAAAACAGTTTGCAATGTATTAATTCATCGACTCTGTATGGTTAAGGTGTCTTGAAACTGTCTGATTGACATTTGTATTTTAATAAAATAAAAATAAATGGAAAAAAAAACTTAGAGATGGTCTAAAATTGCAGTGTATTATCAGTAGTTTCAGGTCAACCCAAATAACAGCATGACATTCCATTTGATGGTGGAGTCATGGTTAGGAAATACAAATCTTTTGAGGTCAGAGGGAAAGTGGGGAATAGCAATGTTTCAAAAGATTTGATCACTCAGAAATAAAATGAAAATTGAATAAAGCATTCATTTATTATTATTTTAATGATCATTATTAACAACAAACTTAACAATAGACACTGGTAAAAGGGAATGAACTTATTCAAAAGGAAAGAGTTACTGAGTTGGAGAGAAGGACAGGAGAGGGAGGGGGGGAAAGACATTTCTTCATGTATGATGATTTGGACAACTGTACTATGCATTTCTGCTGGTCACTGGAAAGAAGCAGTTAATTCTTTATTTTGTCTCTTGTTTTCAATTGTTTCTCTTTTTTGTCTTAATTTCTTATGCATTTCTTTCCTTATTCTTCTATTTTACATGCATGTATCTGGTAATATGAATAAATGGTGGGAAGACAACACTATGTATTGCAATAAATACTATGAAATTCATGTTACTTTGTTAAGTGAAAATTTGTATCACTTGTAATTTTTTGTTTTAATTCTAATTTGTACTTAATTAGAAAAACACAAGACTTAAAAATTCAAAGCTCTTTTTATGAAGGACAAATTAAATTCTATAAAAGTCTATGTGCTGATTATTATTCTATTAATTCATTTATGTTTCACAAAAATTCAGAGAGATAGATAAAAAGGATGCTTGAACATATGTGAACAACAAAATGTTTCCTTGTTCAGGTACTCATTGGGGGAATACAGGAGAGTCTAAATGGCCCAACACAGAGTTTATAGCTCCCAGATAATTCCAGAGAGTTCCGGGAAATGATTTGAAGTGATTGGTTGTGAGGACCGATGACAATGATCCTTCTCTCCTACAGGCAGGAGAGGCAATGAAAGCCTGCAATTTGTTTGCTGCACAGATTGCAATGTTGAATGCTGATTACATTCATACCTTTTGAAACTGACCTGTATTCATGACCACAGGATTCTGAACCCGAGAATATAAAAGCAATGATAACCATATCTCTAAAAGATTATAGCCAAGTTGAGAGAAGGTGCTCAAATGCATTCAATTAGCCAAATAAATGTTGGTTAAGATGAACTGAAATTATAGGTCACTACGAAGTTATAAAAACTCATAATTGGACTGAGTGGAGAACTTTGGGTTAATATAATAGGGGCAGGAATGAAGTAGGTAATGAGAATTATGCTTGAAATTGAGAGGCAGGTAATTTTTCCTATTGCTTACAGTTAAAGGTACATTAGGCTGAACTTAACTGGGCTGGCAAACAGATAAAGGACACTAGAGTGTAAGACAATGTTTATAATAGCAAGAGGCATGGGAAGAATGTGTGTTAAAGACATCTTTGCATATCTGTGCCAACAAAATCCAAGTATTATATCTTGTTTATTAACTTCGAGGTGTTTAAAGAAGTGGCTATGATTGCTGTTTAATAAGCAGAAATGTCTGAAGAACACAAATGAGAAGATAAGAAACATGGATCAAACTGTGACAAAGTTGCAGAGCATAGTTCCCAGGAGTAAGTCAACTCAATAAATTGGGTCACCAAACTGAGCTCCATGAGCCTCTCTGCCCTAGAAACTGATTGGAAAACTATGTCGTAAATATAGACAAAAGTCAGTTTCTATACCTTAAAACTATACATCACCTGTTAATTCAGAGGACTATAATTCTAGACATCAGACACAGTTGGGTGATTGGGAAGCTTAAGAACAGTTCAATATAGCACATGTTCACTGTAATAAAGTGATTCATGAGACCAGAGCAATCCAACATATAGAAACAGGAAATAACAACAGAACCTAGAATTTACAGGATTTATAATCTTCACTCAGATATGTTTTCATATATACTGCATTTGATTTAGTTCAATATTCTCTCCTATTGCCTAATGTAGGGAAGTAGAATAATTCCAATCAAAGAGAAAAAGAACTAAGAAGACACAGTGAAGTTAGGCAGTTTACCCAATACCTGATCATCAGAACTAGAATTTTCAATTCATCAGTCATTCTCCCACATGCTGATGGCCTAGATTCTAGTTAGTTTTCTCTACGGGCATCAAAAATCCTGAGATGGCCAGTCCTTGTGTGATTCTTCATACTATTGTGATCTCTTTGTCAATTGTTTCTTCTTCATTGAAGATTTCTCAGTGAAAGGAACAGGACATTAGAGTGTTTCTTTTTCCTTTTTTTTTTTTTGGAAGTCAAGAGAATCATTACTGTCTTATGGAATGGAGGAGAACTTAGTTAATTGTCTCTCTGCCACTTTGGAAATGCTGAAAAATCAGGAGCAAAGGTTTAGTTAAAGCTTAAAAGAAATAAAAGCAGAACAATAAGCTCCCTGCTATGGCTCAAGGTGCAAGAGCAGTAAATCCAGGAGGTGGTTTTCATGTACAGTGTATAATTTGGGTCCTGACAGAGCTCAGATGAGGAATAGGCCTATATAACTATTGATCCACAGAGCTATCAGGGACATCATTTAACTTGATAGCTTGTGTTGGTCCCTTAGGATGTGGAGTCAGCTTTAACCTGCAAGGGAAAAAATTAAAGGTAAATGAAAAGAAAAGAAGGGGAAAACTATGGACAGTTTTCCACACCTTCCTTTCACTAACAAACATTTCCAAATGATTTCAGTTTTCAGCCATCATGAGTGTTGTTTTATTTCATTCATTTGCCTACTGAGTTAAATTGAAAAATCCCCATCAGTTAACATGCTACTAGACCTTTATAAATATGTAATTGACACCTAATCTTTGATAGTGATTACAACCTAGAAGACAAAGGAAACGGGCCACCCAGGCCACAATCAGTAGCAATTACTGACCAGTGTGACACTCCAAAGGGGAGGAAGGGGAGGAACCGAATGCTGCCACTCAGCGGGAGGAGTTAACTGACAGTGTCCTTTGTTGAATACTTTGCTAAACCCAGAACAGCCGAAGTTGAGGCCTTTGACTCAAGCCTATGGGTCCTTTAGGAGTATTCCAGGAGCCATGAGTCTGCCTCCATGCTAAGCCTTTCTCAGACCTTGTGCCTGCTTTAGCCCTTGCTCTGGCCTGCTGCCTGTCATACTTCTTTCCCAGAGTGGCGTGCTCTTTTCTTGGTTTTTAAGCCCATGACTGAGTTTTCCATTGATGGTCTTGTTTCATCTTTATTGCCTAATTGTCTGGTGCTGCTGCCCTTTGCACCCTCTGTGACCACAGTTCAGACTGTCCTTCTAGTTGCGTATTGCTTTCAGCTGCCTTTAATAAAGATTGCATTTGGCGCTTGGCCATAGTCTAGAAATTTAACCGCAAGTGTATGCTTTCAAGGAGGCAGCATCCTCCCCGCCTTCATATCCTGCTGAGGGGTTAGAAACACACACATTGAAAGGATAACGTACTAACCACTGCTAGTGTTGTGCTATTTCTATCATTAACTCAAATAATTTGTAATCAACCCATGGTCATTACTCACTGTTTGTGGGAAATAAGATGCTTGCATGTCGTATCAATTGATATGCATGTCTCTCCGGGACTGAAGGTCCTTGAAGGTCAGGACCATTTCTTGAAATATGTATTAGTCCTTCAGGGTGCACCTGCAATGCATATTTTGGATTGATTTATCCAGATAATTTGTGAACTGAAATAAAAATATTTTAGGTCATGTGTCTTCAAAAAGGGTAGTCCCTGTGCCCAACCCTATCCATGCTCTTTTATTTCTTCATCCAGTTCTCTGGCCTCCCTTTCTCACTGCATCTTCAGCCTTCTTTGGTCTGGTCTTGGGGGTCTTAGCCCATGGTATTTCTCTGATGATTGCCAAATTTAAAGATTTGAACTTGTATCTTTCTCATTCTGTATCTAAATGCATAATAGGAATTTCTATTTGCTTATCATCATAAAACTGTATAAAAACAACAAAACCCCCACCAAATTATGTGCTTACCACTGTCCCTTCCAACACGATAATGCATCTATAGCTTCACTCTCCATTCACACCCATGTCTCTCGCTCACCTTCACTTAATGTGGATTCACATATTGGCGTCAGTTCTGCTGCTCTGCCCTCTGTGGTTCTCCGTATGTTAGCGAGATCATCCCCCAAACATGCAACACATTTATTTATTCACCACATATCACTGAGGGCTTACTGAGTTACGAGGCACCAAATATACAGAGATGACAGAGACAGACCTGCCTTCTATCTGGTCTTATGGAATTCATGCTACCTTCCTCGTTTTAGCTTTTAATGGCCCTTATAGTTTTGGAGACAAAAGTCTGATACTATGGCCTACCATAAAGAAACCCCTTCAAAATGAGACTTTATTGTTCATCTTTATCTGCTAACCCCTCATGTGCTGCTATCCAATGATATAAAACGAATTCACTCAATTATCTAAAGCCGTTCAGTTGTATTGTGAGGTGGAGTTATTACTTTTTTCTTCTTTGTATCATCATTGTACCATACACTGTTTCTGTTCTAGCACTCCAGAGTGCATGTATTTTTGCCTTTCCAACTAAATTGTGACCTATATGTGTCTTTAATTTGCAGTGAACTTGGGTTTTAGCATAATATCTGGCACACAATAGATACTTTTCAGACAAAAATATTTCTTAAGCTAAATTACAACTTTTCAGAGAATTACATGCTTTATCTAGAGTAATGCACAATCCTAAATTTTTGTCTCATAATAATGTACATTAACTGTCATGTATTTAATTCATCAACTGGATAATATTTCTTAAGAGTCAGAAAACTGATGCTTATGAAACTGATTTAGAAATGAATGGTGGTTGTGCATTTTTATCTGATTCTTTGTCTGGTTGTTAGCTTTACCACTGTAATTTTCAAACATAACATATGCCGAATGAAGATAA
Source organism: Ctenomys sociabilis (assembly GCA_004027165.1). Taxonomy (NCBI): domain Eukaryota; kingdom Metazoa; phylum Chordata; class Mammalia; order Rodentia; family Ctenomyidae; genus Ctenomys; species Ctenomys sociabilis. The sequence continues at coordinate 60,646 of PVKA01010075.1, read as the reverse complement.
TTAAACAAATAAGCTGTTAATTTGAGAATGAAAATATCAAATATTTTCTGGCTTGTTGGTAGATGATGCCTTACTATACAAATTACTGTCTACAAGAATAAGATAAGAAAGAATAGAAGGTAAGGCTGCTGCTTGTAATATGGTCGGAAAAACAAGATAATCAGGGGGAAAATACAGGGTGGTATGTGAAATGAGAAACAATGTCATAGATAATAGTCATATTCTTGTGGGCCTCACACTGTAGCAGCAGGTCAAGAAAAGTGGGGTCAGCCCAGGACGGCTCCTTAAACATCTTCATCTTGTTTTTGCTCAGGGAATTAGACTAGTAATGTTGAGTGTGACACCTGTTTATCTTTGCATTCTTGGGATCAAGCATAGTGCTTGGTATATGATAGGAACACTACAAATATTGACTGACTGAATGAATACATTAATATGTTAATAGCAAAGAGCATACAAAGCCTTAAGGGTGAATGCAAACAAAATATGAGTATCTAATTTGAACTAGGTATAGCAAGCTCTTCCTCCATGCCCTTCCCAACTAAGACAGAGTGGTAGTCACCTACCGCAGTGTGTGTTGGAGGCGTTGGGCTAAAGTTGATTTCAGAAGGTAAAAAAGTTTAAAGGTCAAGTGAAGATTGGGGAAGAGAGCATTGTAGCCCATTTGTCTGGAACTTGCTGCTTCTATTCTCTAGGCAATAGGACTTCCTTCCTTTTGCAGAGCAATATGAAGAATGTGAGATTAAGAAGTAACTTAGATAAATAGCTTCTTTCTTTTATTTTGAGGAACCAGGGATTGAACTCAGGCCCTTGTGCTTGCCAGGGAAGTGCTTATTCCACTGAACCATTTCCCTAGTGATAAATAGTTTCCTGTAGGATTGATCATGTTGTAAAATGCCTGGAGGCCCTGTATGGATATGTTTAAATAGATGTATTCATGTATTTGTGTGAGCAGAGAGACTACCTCCATCTAATCATAGTTTTCATATTTATATCCTCTTTTTCTCTATTACCCATAAGTTTGGGGAGGATGCAGCTTATTTCTCTATATTTGTTTAATAAAAACTTTTCTAGTGTTATTCTCTCCTCACAGAAGCTTAGTCGGTGACCCCAGGATCAGTGACTCAGAGTGCTGGTGGCCTGGAACACATTATCTCAAGAAGCTGTCAAATCTGGGAGCCCTCTTGATGTCTGAATTCCCTGGAACTGGCAGGGGCAGATGTTTGTCTGAGGTATAAACAAAAGGAGTTATTTGAAGCTATCTATGGATCTCCATGTCTGGATTTGTGTTGTGAACAGTGGGTCTAGATGGTCAACTGTACCCTTTCTGTGCACAGAAAGTTATAGAACTTTTCATTTAAAGGACACCTTGCCAAATTTTTAAGCTCTGTATAGGCATAATCATAAACTGTAGCTGAAACTAAAGAGAAACCAATAGAAAACCTTGATTTTTCTCCATCTCCTTGCACCTCTGACTTTAGAAACAACTTGTCTACTTCTAAATGGGATTTCCACTATGAAACTCATCTAGTCATTAGCAGAGGGAACTAGGCGCCTGTATGGTTGAACACAGAGCAGATAGAAAAACTGCTATTCTTAGAGGATCTGGTAACTAGATCTCATCTCTGAAATTTGTAGAACTTTGCATACTAAATACTCAGAGTAGAATATCTAGTGATGTTGATAGTAGCTCAAGGCTATACAGGTTTGGGATGGATTGAAGGTAAACCAGCTCAGAACTGAGGGCAATCATCTGAGGGTAATGCAGGAGTATGCGGGTGGCTTGAGGATGTGTGATTATCAAATCTCTACGTGTGACTTGAGAGGGTGATGAGTTTATCCTTGTGCCATCATTTCACTATCCAGTGCTTTCCTTCTGAACTTGCTCACTGGGGATAAGAACGAATCCTGCATATAGTAGCAGATTTTTAAGTACCTAACTGAACCAGAGGTCTGGAGATAGGAATTTTAGCCCAGATGCTGCCTGTCATTGATTTGCTGAGTATACATCTCTTGTTATCACCTCTGTTTCCTCACCTGGAAGACAGGTATCATAGCTATCCTACAAATTCACCTTCTTGTAATAATAAAAATGAGCTCTGCCTATGAAGCACATAGAGAGGAAGCTAGCCAAGAGTCTGCAAGTATGTGAGAAGAAAATGATGTGATACTCCAGTGGCAAATATAGAAAGTGTAAGGAAAATGTAGGTTACTGGAAAGAGCAACGTACAGGTATAAGGTATGTCGAATCTGGCACAAACAAAAAGTTGTGAACTGCTTGCACAACCATGTAGATATTTGCATTCATAATGTTTCAGTGAACTCACTATCTGCACATGTCATGCACTTACTGATCACCAAGGGAAAGCAAGAGGTTCTTAGGGTAACTGATGGCCAGGCCTGTGCAACTTGCTTCCCTCCTAGTAAGATTCTTGTGGCCATTGCCTCTGCTTCTGTGCTCTGGTTTAACATTTTCATGCAGCTCTCAGCTTGGCTCTGAATCCTCCTTCCAGGAATCTTAATTTGGCTCACTGGGATGGGTTGCCTTGTATTTAGTTCTTGGATACTGACTGCTGGCTGGATCCTGGAATGGACTCAGCTTACTCTCCTACTAGAAAAATTTAAAGCATACCTATATAAAATTTATCCATGCCCTAAATTTTTCTTTTGTCTTTTGTTGTGGTGATAAAAGAGTGCTAAGAGTCATTCACAGTGGGTCTTTGAAGATAAAGGTTCTTAATATTATGACATGGTGCAAAATGGGAAGGGCATAAGGCATATGGGCAGAAGAGAAAAGTAATACGTGGAGGTAACATTTGCTATTCTGAGTTCTCAAGAGAAGAAAAGAACTTTTGCAGCTCTGGGAGGGGAAGAAACTTGGGAATAATCCATAGACACACACAGAGGATTTGAGTCTTGAGTCTCCCTCTTCAGGCAAAAAGTGGCTTCTTAGAGGAAAGACAATATAATGTGGGAACCCTGATTATTAATTCAGTGAAAAGAAGCTGTAGGAGACCATGTTTCTGCAGCCATAGATTTCAATGTGAAGTGTAGAGCCAGAGGCATGGAATGTGTCATTGAAGTTGTGTTGGGTGAAAAGAACTGCTGAAAGAACACGGTGGGCTTTGATAGGGCAGCTTGGGGTCAGGGGCTCTATTCATTCTACTCGTGAATGAAAGGCAAGCATAGAACACACCGTGACTTTGTTCAGGAGAGATTTGCTTGTGGTAACAGTTCCAGTAAAGCGGCGTGTTTTGAGGTTTGAACTTGGCAATACGAATGGGAAGTTGGGCTGTAGCAAGTTGTACGATTGTTTCTACTATATGTTAGCAAATGCTTTTTCCTCCTTCTTAACTTATGGTAGAGAAAGAAATTGGAATGAGGATGATCAAAATGTAAAAATGAAAGCTAGGAAATAATTGGTGCTTAATAATGCATATTAAATCAAGTGTTATGTTTGTGGAAAGTGCGGTTATAGATTACTGAATCTATATAATCCTTTTGGAAAGAGACTCTAAAAACACCTCAAACAAACCAAACCTTTTTAAAGAAAAATTATTTATTAAACTTAAAAAAATGAAGTGAAACAAATTAAATTCCACAGTCTTAAATCTTAGTTCAAATAAAAATTAAACTCCAGATCATACAGAAATCGATGAAAGGAAAACATCACCCATACTGATTGAAGGGAGGTAGCTAAGGCTAAAATAAAAGTTTGTAACTATAAACATTTTAATTAGTATAGAAGGAAATGAAAACAAAGTAACCATTCAGTATAAGGAACAAAAATAAAGTGTAACCTTGAAAAGCATAGACCAGAAAAGATTTTTTTAATAAAAAAGAAGGTAAGCGCAAAGTTAGGGCCCTCATTACAGTAAGTGGTTTCAAGATTGTAACTGATATTTACTCTGTTTCTCCTCTATCATTCATTCTGGGTTCCCTTGCTCTTCTCCAGCAGCTCTTCAGCCTCAGTGAGTTCACCTGTTGGGGTATCTGAGATCCACATGCTTGAGTGGCCGTGGTCCCTGCTTACCTTGCTCTTCTCAGGCTGGGATTGTGTACTTATTTATATTTACTATCAGAACCAGAGGAGGTTATCTCTTAAGATGGTTCAGGGAACCTTGTGGTTTTCAGACATTGTTCCCTAGACATTGTTTCCTAGAACATGCTAGCAGCTCTTCTTTCTCCCAATGAGTGGTTTAATTTACCCTGGTGATTCCATGCACTGTGTATGAGTTCTTTGGTGTGAGGCTGCTGAAGTGATTGTGGAAACCATAGCCTATAATTTAATGGGATTCTTGCTGTGTTACTTGGTGGCAGTCATTTCTCTCTGGGACTCACCATCTCTAAACCACAGAACTTAGACTTTGAGTCATAGACAGCAGAGATTTCCACAAATAAGTTTCTGTAGTCAATGAGTCTCTCTCTTAAGTGTATGGCTTGCGTAGATAGTGAGTTGACTGAAACATTATTGATACAAACATCTTCCTTGTTCTGCTAACAGTTCACAACTTTTGTTTTGTGCCAGATTCTACATACCTTAAGCCACACACTGCTCTTTCTGGTCACCTCAATTTTCCTTATATTTTCTGTGTTTACCACTGGGGTACTTCATTATTTTCCATTCACATGCTTGCAGAAGCTCTTGGCTAGCTTCCTCTTTACATATTTCACAGGCAGAGCTCATTTTTATTATTACAAGAAGGTGAACTTGTAGGATAGATTTGGTACCTATCTTACAGGTGCGGTTTAAAGCATAACTGTACAAAATTTATCTATGTCCCTAAATTTTTCTTTTATCTTTTTTGTTGTGGTGATAAAGGAGTGCTAAGAGTCATTCACCTTGGGTCTTTGAAGATAAACTTTCTTAAAATTATGACATGGTGCAAAATGGGAAGTGCATAAGGCACATGGGCAAAAGAAAAAAGTCATGCATAGAGGTATCATTTGATATTCTGAATTTTCAGGGAAGAAAAGAACTTTTATAGCTCCTGGGAGGAGGAGAAATACAGGAATAACCCATATTCCTAGAAACTCCTGTTTCTAGCCATTTTTCTCTGAAACTATGTGTTCTATCTATGAAGTTTAGGACTGCATTTTTCTCATCAATTTAAAGTACAGGTTTCATTTTGGAGAGGGTGCTACTCTCCCAGGACATTATTCCTGTGCTGGCATCTCTGTTGTTTCTTTAGAAAGTGCATGTTGTGGCTGTTATGCCAACAGCTTCTAGGTGATGTGTCCTGCAATAGGACTGCGGTCTTTAATGAGCCTGTCCCCACTTTAGTGTTTCCTTGGTTGCAAAGCGGGTAACTTGGTCCAATGTTATATTTGTGGGATCTATGTTGGGAGACCGAGCGTTCTACACCAAGTGCTTGCTGCTGGTTGAGGCCTGCCAACTTAAAGACAAACCATGCCAATTGTGTGTTTCAATTCCAATCAAGTGGAATCACTGCCTCTTCTAGGAGAGACAGGATGCAGTGTGATCGTTGGTTTATTTCCTTGAGGAATGGCTCTGTTTTCAGAAACAGCCTTTGTTGGTGGTAGGATTGACATGTGGGAGGGGAGGCAAGCAGTAGTGAGAACAGATCAGTGGTAGAAGGAGATATGAGTCCGTGCTCAGCCCTGACTTCTCTTTTTATGGCCATTCTGTTCCAGTCCACAGGGTAGTGGTACTAGGAGGGTTGATGTGGCTGATACCAACTGGACAGTTGATTTTACTGACTCCTTGTGTAGCTTTTCATTTATAGTAGGCACTTCTTGTTGGGTTATAGTGAGGTGTAAAAATGTTCACATTTTGTTCCTACTTCCATAGATTCATCTTCATGATTCTTCCCAAGCTTCCCTTGTCTACAACCTTCCCATCTCTTCTTTGGGCTCCTCATGCAGAAGCCAGATTCACCAGTGAGTGTCAGTTTGTATGTGTTCTTACCTTGCTTCACCTCTCATTCCATTCCAAGTGGATACTAAGTGTATCTCCTAAGCTTTGACTTTTGGGAAAAAATTTCACAGCTCTGCCTTTCTAGATTATCTCTTAGTGGGTATTTTTGTGAACAGCTGCCTATTTTTACACTGAATCCACATACTGAACGTTAAAGCCCATCTTATGTTCTTCTGTCATCTGATCATATGATAATGTAAAAAAGACATACCTCTGTAGTGTGGCCACAGTAATGAACCAGAGGTGAACACTGAGGTAACAGTAGTGACATGTTTTGTGAACTGATTTTGGGTTTGTGTGACTGCACTACTTGATACTAACCTGGATTATGATAAGCGATTATGGTCACATGTCCATTTGACATTCACTGCCAGGTATGGCATCTGTGCCAGCAGCCAGTACTATACAGAAGCTGTTTCTCATAGACAACACTTCCCTACTGTAGATGGAATGACTTTGCTTCAGAACACCCTGGAGTCTGTATTGTGATTCTCTTCAAGTCCACATGGCACCTGTGGCAACTCTCCTGATCTCTATCATACTATAATTTTAAGGGGTTGGAATATACTGGACATTTTGCCAAATTTCCACTATATTGATTGAATCACCTTTATTGGGCCAATACCTGTAACACCTTCAGGTCTCCCAGGTAATATGTGCCAGTGCCAGATTTACCTTGCTCCACCTTGGTGTTTCTTCCAAAGACCTTTTCATCCCTGGGTCCCTCTAAAACTAGTAGCAGCTTATGTCATCTAGTAAGAGAGTTAGGACACTATTTTCCAATATTCTATTTTCTGGATTCAGCACCTGAACTCTCAGAAGTATGTTTCCTTCATATTTCTGGAAATGTGAGATGCAATAATGAATCCTTTACTTTAGAAGGCATATTCCAGTGTCCTTGGAGCTACAAAGCTAGGTCCAAAATTGATTTTGCTGATGCTGTAGGTCCATGAATATTTGTAGAGCTTATTTCCTGCTCTTTGAAGATAGATATATTACCAAGGCATATCACCCTGTCCAACATATGTGATTCCATCAATATAGTGTACATCTGACAAAATGTCGAGTATATTCCAGTTCTTTAAAATTATAGTATGCTAGATATTATGAGAGTTACCCCAGCCACAGAACAAGAAATTAATGCATTCTGTTCAGTGTTTGAAAGTGAAGAATAACTTTCTGTCTTTATTCTTGATAGGCATGGAAAATACCATATTCCCTAACTCAGTGATCATGTATGTGTGGCTGAGGCTACGTGGGTCTACTGTGGATAAGGTACCACATCTGACATAGAAGCTGCTATTGGAGCTGAGTGTGATGTCATCTATTATCATCTTCCAGGGTCTTTTTATCTTGTAGGGACCAGACTAATGAGTTAAATGGAATCTATTGGAACTACCACTCCCAAAATCTAGGTTATGACATGGGATCTAGAGGTGGCACTAATACCTGTCATTTTCCTCCAGGATAAGATGATGATAATATATTATATTTAGGAATTTTGACTGGCAAGACAGAGTTCCAGAGACTTCAAATATAAAAGTGAAACTGAAAGTGTAGTGAAGACCCTAAGAAGTTAGAAATACTAGAAATGTAGAACCCCTGGTAAGGAAGGGCACACAGAATGAGCAGAGTCATCCCAGGAAAGCAGTTATGTAGGCTCCAAGTGGGGGTACCACAGGAGTGAGACCATCCAAGATTTTTGGAGCCCTTGTCTTACCAGAGCCTGCTCCAGGACTGGACACAGAGCTACAGGATTTAGTGTTTCCCCTCTTAGCTTTGGTCCAATTATTTTCCATCTCTCTATTTCCCCATTTTGCCCAGTGCTATTCACTTTATGTTGAAAGTATTTAACATTTAAAAAAAAAATCTTTTTTACAGGGCCTTACAGCTGAGTTTTCCTAGAGTTTCAAAGGACAATTTGGATTTGAGCTTTTTAATAATGCTGAAACTTTTAAAATTTTGATGACTACTAGAGATGGACTAGATACATCTTGCATCATGAGATGCACACAATTCTGCTGGGGGCCAGAGTAGTGTGCTGTAGTTTAGATCTCAGGTTTTCTCCAAATTTCTCATGTGTATGGAAGGTGACTGAATTCCAAGGGTGCTATACTTATTAGTGGGTATGGTTGAGGCAGATCACTGAAAACATGGACTTGGAAGATGTATTCTTGCTTTGGCTTCTATCTCTTTCTACTTCTTAGTTGCCATCTGGCAGGATTGAGCATGCCCTCTGCCACCCTGTTTCTACCTGCATAGTCCATGGACTAATGCCACGAGGCAAAAATAAAGCCCTCCTGCTTTATTGGTGTCAGGTATTCTGTCCCAAACCTGAGAAAGTGATTAAGACATTTTCTCTAATCTTCCAAGAATAATCCTAACGAATATGAGTACCATTTCCTGAACCACTATATTAAATCTCATATGGATGAAGTGTGTTCCATACTGATGAACTCTCCCCTACCAGCTTGAAGTTATGCCTTTCTTGTTGGTCCATCTTACTTAGGATATCCTGCCATACACACTCTCAAAGCTTCCATCAGTATACACTTTCTAGGCCTTACCAGTATTTGGGAAATATAATTTTTTCTCCTTCCTTTGTAGGCTTAACATACTATCAGCCAGATTATATTATAATATGATTATAGGTATTGTCCTCTTGTCCATCAGAAATAGGGGTGGTCATAGAACTAGAGAGAACACGTATGTTGCTTACAGACTAACAGGGAACATTGGTCCACTTCTGCAGGCACTAAGAGTTCAGGGGGATCTGCAATGTAAAGGTTTTAAGTTGTTGATTTGCAAGTCTCAGGCTGCTCCTTTCCAATCAGGGAGTTGACCCTGACATCACAGACTTAATCAAGGTTGAGAATTCCACTTTCTCTGGAGCTTTGCTAATCTTATAATTAAGTCTTGAGATTGATCCTTAATTCCCTCCTCCCAGAAGATCAGAAGATCAGAGCCTCTTTATAAGCTGCCATTGAGGTCCTGCGATTTTCACACTTAGCCTTCAATTAGTGATTAATTATCCTTAGCCCATTCTTGTCTTTCTCCACTGTATCAGCACCAATCAGCAAGCCACTGGGCTCCACTGTTCTCATAATTAGTACTCCCTCAGAACTACTTTAGCACCTAAGCTACTATACTTGCCAGTACATTTTCTTCCAGTGGTTTCCTATTTAGTGACATTGCTGATAAAATGTTTTGACCATTGAGTTGCTATTACAGGCTTGCAGTTTTGCAGGTTTCAGTGAGCCATCCACTATTTGGAAAAGGGTACTTTTTGTTAGCTGGTTAGCAGGTGATCAATTTTCAAAACTGCATTTTAGTTCAGTTTTTCTTTCTCAGATAATTCCTGGCAACAACTTTCTTAGACTTCTCAGAGAAACAGAGTATGAGATAGAGATCGTAATGAGTGTCCTCATCCTGTGCATGAGTGTTCTTAGGATCAAACTTTTGGGAGTGTAGAAGAGGGGAACTGCCATGAACTCTCCACAAAAGCCTCAGACAAGCCTGTGAGGAATCTTGTAGCTTTGGTAGTTCCTGATCATTTCCCTGCCTGATAACCCAAACTTGACAGTGACTGGATATGAAGTGTCAGGATGTGAACATTGAGAAATTTGTTTTCCTCTGCAGAGAACACTTCCAGAGAAAGACTCACGTCATCCATGACTCCCCATTACCTGGGGAAATGCCAGGCTAAGGCCAGAAGGAGGATCTGCATAGTACTATATAGTGTCTATCCACGTTCCTATATCTTAACAATAGCCACGTAGAAATATGAGGGAAAGATAACATCAAATGTGTTCAGAAAACTGAACCTAATGAGAAGCTTGATTGAAACTACTAAATTTTTTTGTTTTATTTATTTATAATTTTCAATAAATATTTTTGAAATGAATACATAACATGACATTAGTAACAGATTGCATTTGTAAAAAATTATTTACAAACTTAAATGAATATAACAATAAAAATTGTCTAAAATAAAAATGAAGAATTTACAGATTAGTCATATAATAGTTCACATTGTGCCAAAATTGAGAAACTTACATTCAACTTAGAATTCTCAAACTAGAAGGGCAATAAATTAAATATTTAAAATTTCTGAATTTATTGTATTTATTTATTTTGCAGTACTGGGGATTGATCTCAGGACACTGTGCTTGACAGGCAAGCATTTATTTTACTGAGATATCTCCTTGGCCCAAAATTTCTGAATTTAGTTAAAATTATAGCATCACACTTCCAAGAAAAATGAACCTCTGCATGAGAAATATGAACAAAATCATCCAAAATACACAAAAATGAAATTGTCCAAAACTAATTGTAAAGAAAAAAGTCATTAAAGCATATATGTAGAAAAAAAAAGAAAAGCAATGAAAGAGGAAAATTAAATAGCATCTCATTCCACATTAGAAAAAAAAGAGCAAGTGGGTAAGAAACTAGACTCATTTATTGAAAGGTCTTAAAAAGAAAAAAAAAAATGTCCTCACTGAATTTTATACTTGGCAAACATACCTTTGAAAACTAAAAGAAAAATATTTTCCAGTTATACAAACTTGAAATATTCTAATACCTCCAGACATAACATATAGAAAATAACAAAAACAATAATCCAGAAAGTAAGAGAAGTTGCTGTATGGTCCTGGAGAATAAAGAGCTCTCAAAATGGTAATTACGTAGAACTACATAAAATATAATTATATGAGACAAACCCATTTAAAAAGTCATTGAGGATTTCCTTAAAACATTGTCAATCTTATGTCAGGTTATACACATATATTTTCATGTGTGTGTGTGTAAAAGACAAGGAAAAATTAATATAAAGTCAATGAAAAATGGAAATACACTTTTTAAAGTTTCTAATACTAGGAGAAAATATCCTACCATGTCTTACAAATAGATTGTATATCAAAGAAACTATATAAATAATAAAACAAAAATCAAAATTAAACAATATTCAGAAGACTAATGAAATATTAAATCAAAATTAAATTAAATATTTCAAAACATTCACAAATTAAAATTAAATTGTGTGTCCAACTAAGAGGCCTATAAGTAGTTAAAATATCTACAAATCTGTGATCAATTCAGAGTAGTCACATAGTATTTGAATAGGTTAATATATACAAAATGTCAACTAAGAAGAAGTTTTCATGGTAGTAAGGAATTACTAAGAATAAAACAAGATAAGTACTGGAATGGCAAATATATGACCAGCACTTTGACAGTTTGGGGATAGGATACCATATAAAGTTCTAGTATGTCATGGACATGGACAGTGTTTACGATGCTTAATGGTAGCCCGGTGTCACTTGTGGGACTGATATTTCCTTGGTATCCACCCTGTAGACCCAGACAGAATCATGACCCATAGGGTGCAGGAGAAGTTCATTTGTAGAGAATGCTGTTAGAAATATTTTGCTGCTGTATACAAAAGAATAACTGAAACTGCTGTTGTATACCTCTTTTTCTCATGTGTTTAATTGTTTGTCCTATTTGGTGGGTTCTTTCCACTCTCATTCATTGAGTTGTGATTTTTATTCCTCTCTAGAATATCTGTTAGTAGTCTGTGTAGGGTTAGCTTTGCTGTCATGAAATTCTTAATTGTTCTTTGTCATGGAAGTATTTTACTTCTCCATTAAGCTTGAAAGAGTTTTGCAGGGTATATCAGTCTGGGTTGGAATTTGTTTTCTTGCAAGCCTTGTAGTACTTTGCTTCATCCTCTTCTTGACTTGATAGTTTGTGAATAGAAATCTGCCATTACTCTGATGGGTTTTCTTGGTGATCTGTTTCGTTTCTCTAGAAGTTTTTAGTATACTGTTCAGTGCTGAATTTCTGGGATCTTGAATACTATATGTCTTGGAGTAGTTTCAATTGGGTTGATGTTATTTGGAGTTCTATATGCCTTGGTCTTCTGGATGTTAGATTGTTTCCTCATATTTGGGAAATTTTCTGCTGTTTCTTCTGCCCATTTTCTTTTTATATCATTTATATTGATTCCTTCTTTCTCATTGATGCCTATTAATCTTATGTTATTCATCTTTCCATTGTCTTGCAGATGTTGCATAATTTTTTCCTGCCTGCTAGTTGTTTTGAAGAGATATTTTCTTACCTTTTCACTAGCTGCAATAGAGACTTCAAGATTTGAAAGTCTGTTTTCCCTTTCAGTAAAGTGGTTTTGCCAGCTTGTGGTTGAGGTTTTAATTTCCTGTATAACAATTTGAATCTGAGCTCCTGTGCTCCCTTGTGCTGGTTAGATCTCCTCAGATAGAGCCCAGGCTAGCCCCTGAGTGAGTCCTTCTGCTACATTCTTGGGACCCTTTCTGCCCCACTCTCTTGCTCTCTTTGGAAATCACCGCTCTCATCCAGCCCAACCTCAGGCTCAGGAAGTGTAGGGGTGAGCTCCTCTGCTCTTCTGCACTGGCTAGATCTCTTTGGATCAAGCCAGCCCAGACCCTGAGTGAGTTCTTCCACTGAATTCTTGGGAACCTTTCACCCTTCTCTCTTGCTCTCTCTGGAAACTTCCATCATTCTCACCCAGCCTAAGCCCAGCACCAGCTACTTTGTGGGAGAGTTTCTGCAATCCTCTGCATACCTGGTCCAGGGGTACAACAGAGGGGCATAATAGGTTCACATCTAAGAGATGCAGCCAGACAGACCTGAACACAACAGCTAGACCCAAGCCAGGCATAACTGGATAAACTCAAACTTAATAGATATGCACCTGAATTTCATTAGGTGCTAAAGTTGTAACTGCATCAAAACTCTACACCAAACATGAGAGGTCAGTGCTATACAAAATGACAGAGAAGGAGCAAAATGCAATCTCAGGCCTCAAGCCCACTCAGAACAAGTGCGAGAGGACAGAAGCTCAGCCAAAATCTATGAATTAATAGCTTCATAAGTAAATAAACAACAGCAGAAAGGTATAAAGGTTCTCAGAGCAGAACTAATTTCTGAATAAAAAGAAATCTCTGAATTCATAGCATCCAAAGTAATCAAATACAGAAAGATGTGGAGGAAACCCATCCTGAAAAAAACTCTGCAGTAAAGAATTAATAGCTGCTTCTAAAGAACACACTGATAATAAAATAGATGAGATTAGAAAAATGCCAGATTCTGTGAATGAGCAATAAGGAGAGAAATAAATTTCATGAAGCAGAATCAAAAGATATAGAGGAACTAAAAACTGAGACACAAGCCTGCAAAATCATTTGGGTGAAAGTGAAGACAGAGTTTCAGATCTTGAAGATGCAGGTACAGCTAGTGAAAAGGTAAGAAAAGATCTCTTAAAAACAACAAGAATGCAGGAAAAATAATTCATCACCTGTAAGACTATGGAAAGATGAACAATGAACTATGAACTAATAGGCATCAAAGAGAAAGAAACAGTCAATACAAATGACATAAAAAGAGTATGGGTAGAAGTAATAGCAGAAAACTCCCCAAATATGAGGAAACCATCTGACATCCAGCTAAGGGAAGAATACAGAAAGCCAAATAACTTCAACCCAATTAAAAACACACCGAGACATATAATAGTCAAGATCCCAGAAATCCAGTACAAGAATAATATACTGAAAGCTCTTAGACAAAAGATTCAGATCACATTTAAAGAAAAACCCACCAGAATTATGACAGATTTCTCTTCACAAACCAGGAAGGCAAGAAGAGCATGGAGCAGAGTACTTCAAGTCCTCTACGAAAACAAATTGCAGCCCTGACTACTATATCCTGTAAAATGTTCTTTCAAGTGTGATGGATAACTGAAACACTTCCTTGAGAAAAAAACAAAGATTTCATGATTACAAAGCCAACCCTAAACAGACTACTGAAAAATGTTCTAGAGAGGGATCAAAATGATCAGAACTCCACCAGAGAAGAGAAGGAACACAGTAGTTTGGGGAAACAAATGCAGAACAAAAAGGAGTAAACAATAGCAGGTAAATAACATATCAATCGTCAGTCAACGCATCTCAATTAATGGACTCAATTCACCAATTAAGATAAGTAGACTGGTACAGTGGATTAGGAAATAAAATTGTACAACATGCTATATACAAGAAACACACTAAACTCATAAATAAATTCATAGGCTTAAAATCAAGGATGGAAAACAATACTACATGCCTCAGCACATCAGAAAAAAGGTGTAGCAATCTTGTTTTCAAACTGTCACAACTTCAAATAAAGAATGATCAAATGAAATGAAGAAGGCCACTATATACTGGTTAGGGGAAAAATTTAAGAAGAGGTAACACTCATAAATATCTATGCACCAAACACAGGAGCACCCAACTATGTAAGACAAATCTTAATGGACAAGAAAAATCTATATTCCAAATACGCAATTTTAACAGGAGACCTTAACAAACCCTTATCCCAAAAAGATAGGTCAACCAGACAAAAAATCAGCAAAGAACTGATTTTCGGTAGCAGAACTTAAACAGAGCCTGGAACAAATGGACTTGGTGGAAATATACAGTGTTCCAACCACAGCTAAAAACACATTTTTTTTTCAGCTGCACATGAGTCATTGTCTAAAATACACCACATACTCATCCATAGGTCACGCTTAAGTATATGTAAGACAACAGAAATTATCCCATGCATATTATGTGACCACAGCACAATGAAACTATAAATAAAGAAAGAAACCAGAAAACCCCGCTAAATACATGAAAATTAAACAACACTCTACTCAACAATCAATGGGTCACAGATGAAATTGAACAAGAAATTCAACAATATTTACAACTCAATGAAATTCATCCACAACTTATCAGAATTTATGGGATGCGAAGAAAGCAGTTTTCAGAGGTAAATTCATAGCCGTGAAATCATCCATTAGAAAAACAGAACAGGAACAAATAAATACCATAATACTGAACCTTCAACATCTAGAAAAGGAAGAGCAAACCAAACACAGAGCCCAAAGATGGGAAGAAATCATAAAGATTGGAGCAGAAATTAAATCAATTGAGATGAAGGAAACAGTTCAAAGAATTGATGAATCAAAAAACTTGTTCTTTGCCAGACTAAATAAAATCGATAATCTCCTGGCTATCCTCATCAAAAAGAGGAAAGAAAAAAATTAAATACAAGCAATAAGGAATGAAAAGGGTGCAATCACCATAGACCCAGTGGAAATTCAGAAGATTATCAATACCTACTTCGAGAATCTTTACACTCACAGATGAAATGGAGAGATTGCTGGAAAGGTACTAATTACTGAAACAAAATCAAGAAGATATAACAGCCCTCAAAAATCTAATAGCAGCCAATGAAATTTGAGATGTAATAAAAAAATCTGCTGACAAAGAAAAGTCCAGGTCCTGATGAATTCAAAACTGAGTTCTACAAGAAATTTATAGAAGATATAATCCCTACACTCCTCAAATTCTTCAATTTAATTGGAAAGGAAGCAGTCCTCCCAAAATCATTTCTGGGGGCAAATATTATACTGATACCCTAAGCAGGGAGAGACACAACAACAACAAAACTACAGCCCAATCTCCCTCATGAACATAGATGCAAAAATGCTCAATAAAATCCTAGCAAATCAAATACAGCAAATCTTCAAGAAAATCATACACCATGACCAGGAAGGATTCATCCCAGGGATACAAGAATGAGCTACAATATCCAAAAAAATCTATAAATGTAATACACTATTTCAATGGAGCAAAATCTAAAAACCACATGATCATCTCAATTGATGCAGAAAAGGCTTTTGATAAAGTCCAACACTCATTGATGGTCAAGGTCCTACAGAAAATTGTAATAGAAAACATCTACTTCAATTTCATAAAAGCCATCTATGACAACCCAATGGATTATGTAAAAAAGAAGTTAAATTATTATTATTTGCAGATTACATGATACTTTACTTGGAAGACCCAAAAAACTCCATCAAGAAGCTACTAGATTTGATGCACAAATTCAGTAGCATAGTAGGATACAAAGTCAATACTGAAAATCAATAGCATTCCACTACACAGATAAACACACTGAGTGGGAAATTATAGAAGCAATACCTTTTACAATAGCACTGTTGAAAATGAAATACCTTGGAATTCATCTAACTGAAGAAGTCAAAGATCTTTTCATGGAAAATTTCAGTACTCCAAGGAAAGAAATTGTAGAGGATTTCAGGAAATGGAAAGATATTCCCTGCTCATGGATAGGAAGAACTAACATCGTGAAGATGGCCATACTTCCAAAACTGTTGCACAGATTTAATGCAATCCCTATCAAACTACCACCAAATTACCTCCAAGACCAAGAGAAATTGTTCGTAAAATTTATGTGGAAGCAGAAATGACCTAGAACAGCAAAGGCAATCCTGGCCAACAAAGACATGGCAGGAGGCATTACAATTCATGACCTGAAATTATACTACAAAGGTACTGTGATAAAATCAGCATGTTACTTGCAACAAAATGGAGCTGAGGATAAATGCAGTAGATTAGAAGATGCAGAGGTGTCTATGAACACACTCAGCTACCTGAGTTTTGACAAAGGAGCCAAACACACTTACTGGAAGAAAGATAGCCTCTTTAACAAATGGTGCTGGAAACACTGGCTCTTTACATGCCAAAAACTAAAACTTGACAGAGGACTATCACCATGCACTAAGGTAAAGTCAAAAAGGATTAAAGATATAAACATTATAACAGAATCACTAAATGTCCTAGAAGAGAAAGTAGGAGGAATTCTTGAAGACATAGGAGTAGACAAAGATTTCATGAACAAAACCCAAATTGCATGGGTAATACTTGAAAGAATTAATGACTGGGACCAACACTTATTGAGAAGTTTTTGCAGGCAAAGCAAATTACCAACAAAGTGAAAACACAACCCACAAATTTTGAAAAAATGTTACCTAAAAAGCACTCACACAAAGGTATGCTCTCTAGAATTTATAAAGAACTAAAATATATTAGGGCCCTTAAATTGAAAGACCCAAACCAGAGATGGGCATCAGAGATGAACATGCACTTCTCAGAGGACCAGATTAAGGAAGTGAATAAATATATGAAAAAATGCTCCACAGCGCTAACCATCCATGAAATGCAAATTAGAACAACACTGAGATACCATCTCACCCCAGAAAGAATGGCTATCATAAAGAAATCAATCAACAAAAAATGTTGGAGAGGCTGTGTGGAAAAGGGAACCTTTCTTCACAGCTGGTGGGAATGTAGACTGGTGCAAACACTATGAAAATCAGTGGGGAGACTCCTTAAAAATGTAGGACTTGATATACAAGCCATGTATCCCCCTAGTTGGAATTTTCCCAGAGGAACTGTAAACATCATAGCAAAGTGATATATGTGTACCTATGTTTATAGCAGCACAATTTGTGATAGCCAAATCTTGGAAACAACGAAGATGCCCGTCACATGACGAATGGTTGAAAAAAGATGTGGTATTCTTATATAATGGAGTATTACTCAGCTATAAAGAATGATAAAGTTGAAGCATTTATATTTAAATGGATGCCACTTGAAGATATACTCATAAGTGAAATAAACTAGACCCATATGTGTCAATGATGCATCATCTTCCTTTTATAAGAACTCAACAGAAGAAATACAAATTGAAAGGTATAACACAATTAAAAGGAAAGGGAGAGCTTGGGGACTGGACAACAGACAGAGGGCAAGGAGAAAAGCTGGGAAACATGACAGGGGCAAATGCACACCTTTATACACACAAGATGGGCAGGGCAATGATTCTGAGAAGCATCAGCAGGTGTTTGAAGCTAGCAGTTAATTGGTCGGGTTCCATCCCTGAACTATATATGCTGATTCCTGTGAACCAAACAACTGCCTTCTAGTCTTCTCAATCCGTACTTCTTGTCATGACATACCAATTATTACTGTACTGTCTCTCCAGCAAAAGTTCATTTGTTGCTTTTTTTAAAGTGGGTAAGAAATGCAAAAAACAACAGAAGAAAAGAAATGTCACAGGACTGTCCTGCTACAATGCTATATATGGTTAGATTTCTAAATTTCTGTGTAAAAATATGTAATTGCTGATTCATATTCTTTATTTTTTGTTTTTTAGATTTTTATCTCCATATTGTCTATGGGCTTAAATTTTATCATATAATACTTGATGGAAAATACCTGTTCCATGTTATGCCTAAGATGTTTGGTATTCAAACAGACAGTGAAGTTTTCCTAACTGCATATGCTGTAGGGTAATAATAAGCTATTCTCCTTGAGGGTTAACAACCTAAGTTTGCAGACCAAAAATTAGAGAAATAGATGGGCTCCAACGACAGCCACCATTTTGACCCTCGCTTTCAAGGTCAGTGAAGACTCAGGACAAAGAGAACCTGTACTGTAACATCATATAATTCAGTTGTGTCCAAATTTTCACACCAAGATTATTGGGCCAAATAGCAATGTGATTGATGATGTAGAGTGTGCCTAAGGAGTGTCACATGGAGAGAAAACTTTCTCTCAGGCTTTCACAGGGAACAAATTGGTCAAGTAATGGCCATGACTCATCCACATGGCTGACAATGACAAAAGATCTATGAACTGCTGTACAGGGTTACAGGATAAATCCTGAGGGGACTTGACTGACCTTATCAGATACAAAAGATACATTTCTTATTATATTGGTCTTTTGCTATCTAGATCTTAACCATCAGCAGAAAAGTACAAAAAATGAGGTATATAAAATAAAGCTATATTAATATGCTGAGCTGTGAAAGAGTGAGGTCAACAACTTCCATGGATAACCTACTACTATCATGGACTGACAAACTGTGATGGATTGTTTGGCTGAATTTATGAGCTATATTATTTAGATGCCAATGGAATACCCATCTCTGACAGGACTAAACAAAAAAGTGGATACAAAGGAAGGTCTATTCTGTATCTGTATATACAGTATAGTTTGGATAAGCATACACCTACTTTTGCTTAAATCCATGAGAAGAAAGATTTGTACTAATAGTGTTTGGAAAGGATATCCTGTCTGTATGTTGTAATACAGAAACCACTAAGCAATAACAATGTACAAGGTATTAATTATTGAAATTGTCAATAATCAGCTTTAAAACTGTCCTATTGCTACTAGTTTCTCAATAAAATAAAATAAAAATGAAAAACAATTTGAATGTGCTTCATACATTCTATTTCTTTCCTATGTTACTCATTCAAGGATTCCATCATATTTCTATTATCCTCTATTTTTTTTTGCTTGTTCTTTAGAAGCACTTAGTACTTATTTCCTTATTGTTATCACTTCTTTTTTCAGTTGAGAGATTATTTCTTATGTGAGTTCCTCTATACCTTTCTGTAGTTGTTTCTTTACTTCAGATGCTATTATGTCAGAGATTTCAGGGTGTGTGATTTCCATTTTTTCTATGATATTGTCTTCTGCATTTGTTCTGGGTGGGATCAGGTCCAGAGAATGCATTTTTGTCCTTCTCTTTGTCATTTTGTATAAGCACTGTTCTCTGACCTTTTTTGGTAGAGCTTTGGCATAGTTATTACCTTAGCACCAGGTCCAGATCTACCAGGTTCAAACTTGCCCAGGTGGACGTGGCTTGAGTGTGCTTGCTGTGCTCCACTTCTTCCTTCTGCAGCCCTTGGAATTGAACCTGCTATGCCACTCCAGCAAGATGCTCTGCTCCTGGCTCAGATGGGTGGCTCTTGCCTGTAGCCTCTCTGCAGGAGTTCTGCCACAGGGTTGGTTCCACACTGGGCCTGTCTGATGGAGGAAGTTCCATCCACATGCCTGACCTGGGTGCTGGCTGGAGTGAGGATCTAGTGGGCTGGATGGTGGCCCCACACACATGCCAGGCCCAGGCACTGGCTGGAAGCAGGTTCCAGTGGGCCCAAGGTGGTCTCTTGCACATTCCAGGCCTGGGTGCTGGCTAGAATGAAGATCTCACGGGCCCTGGGTGGTACCACTGACACGCTGGGCCTAGGTGCTGGCTGGAGTGGGATTCCAGTGGGCCACAGGCATTAATACACCAAATTTTTATTGAGAAACATCAGTATGTTAATGAAAGAAAAAAACATATAAATTAAATACTTATTTCTGAATAAGAAGCCTTGATAGTAAATGTGCCAGTTTTTCAAATCAATAGAAAAGAATAGCCCAAGACAAATCCAAGCATATACAAGATGCTATAAAAGAAAAAATGTGGTTCTTAAAGTCACTTGGAAAAAAAGAGATTTTTAAAACAAAGTAGCCATTTGTTATAAATATTAAATTGTTTACTATATGACATTTACTGAATGAAGTTTCACATGAATTTAATATTAAAATATAGAAAATCAATAAAGAAAATAGAAGAAAATATGAGTCATTTAACATCATCTTTTGTTAGAGAAAATATAGAGCATTGCAAATACAGACCATATACTAGAAAAACAAGTTAAACTTCACTGAAATAATTAAAAATTAAAATCAAATTAGAACATAGAAATAAGATACTTACAAGGATAGGCCTATCACTATTTCTTGGTATTAACTCCTATGGGTTAAGAAAAAGAACAAATACTATAATAGGGAAATACATAGAGGATAAGAGCAGATAATTCGCAAAAGCAAAAAATCAATAAATATATTAAAATATTTCTTATTAGAAATTAAATATGCATGATTAAATTTCCTTTTTTTTTTTTTTTTGTGGAACTGGGGATTGAACTCAGGTCCTTGCGCTTGCCAGGGAAGCACTTATTCCACTGAGCCATCTCCCAGGCCCCTAAATATGCATGATTAAAGGCAAAATAATATTTATCATTTGTCAAACTGGATAACAAATTTGAAAATTTAATGGCTGCAGTTGTCTCAGATGTAGAAAGTTTACATACTTAGATGCAAAGATTATAAACTGGTTAATGTATAGAGAATGAGCATTCTGTACAGAAAATTATTTTTCAATCTATATCCCAAAGCATCATTCATTCTTCCGCTAAGTAGTTCCATTTCTAGTAAGGAACCCTAGCGAAACAATCACTAATATACCCAAAGATTTACCTACAATTATATTTATTATACAACTGTTTTTGATACCAAACACTGGAAACAGCCTAAGGGTAACAATAGGCCTTCACTGAATGAATAACTTACCTATACCATGAAATATGACTTGCTCTTAAATATCATGTTTTAGAGTAATATTTAGTGACATTAAAATAAGAGAACTTAGAAAAGTGAACTTAGCAAACTCTAAAATGAGAGGTTAATGTTCCTCCTTCCCCTTTTTTAATGAATATGAAGGAAAAAGCACACTGTAGATATGCCCTCTTAAATATTGATAGTGATTATGGATGGTTGGGTTTTGTGTAAATGTGATCTTTTTCTCTTTTAGCATCATTTACTTATGACAATATTCTGTGAATCAAGTTGCAATGAGTACACCAAAAAAAAAAAAAAAATTAAGAAGTTATCTGCAAAGTTAGTTTTGATTCCAACTTGTTATTCTGATGAGATTAAGCTGAAAAAAAAGAGAGGGAAAAAAAGGAGCTATAGAATAAGATTGATCCCACAGATGTTTGGTCATAAACGTGGATATTTGAAGATGTACAAATATTTCAAATGATGAACTCTAAAGCAAGGAGGCATAAAAGAACGTGTAACATTAAAAAAGAAAAAGGAAAGGAAAAGGAAAAGAGGAAAAATCTCTCTAAACTAGAAATTTAAAGCCCAAAATGAACTAAGGATTTATAAATCCCCAAATAGAAAAAAAAAGAAAGAAAAGAAAAGAAAGAAAAGCAGCATGGATTGAGAAGAAAAGAGACCCTTTGGCTGAGTGCTTGGCAGCACAGGGCTCTGTTGATGAATGGTTGGTGCAGGCAGTGCAAACTCCATCAGGTCTAGTTTACATTCATCTTCTCTGCCAAGAGGAGCGATGCTGGACTGTGAAAGGAAGCACAAACATCAGTCGGAAGGAACTGTGATCTGACGTGAATGAACATAGCCTGGGATCTCCCTGCTCTGGATGAATTCTAATTTCCTGGCTGGAGCAGATGCATTTCTCTGTTCTTGCACTTGAGAGGCAGGAAGGCAGGTTCCTGCCAGAGACGGTGGAGTAACCGGAGAGAATGAGAAGCGGCTGGTGGATGGGAGAGGCGTTACTGTAGTTCCTCGTTTCAAAAGTGAAAGGCAATGCCTTAAATCCTTTATGCTGGCAAGAAAGATGCTCCAATAGATTATTAGGAGAAAGGATCTGAGGAAATTTAGAATAGGGAACAAATAATCCTTATAAAATAAAGGCAAACCAAGAAGGGACAACGTGCTACTCATGAGAGAATAAATGAGAACCTCTGTTGATACTGTGGGAGAGACGAAGCATAAGAGAAGGTCAAGGGAGAGGCCACTTACACACATCTGGAAGTGGGCTAGGAGGGAGTGATCAGGAGAAATGGAATAGTACAGGAGTTCTTGATGCAATTGTTTTCAGAAACATCCAGGGCAAGGTGCAAGGCTGTGTACAAATTCTGGCACATCTACTGAAGACGTAGAAGCTGGTGATCCAATGCAGGCCTCTAAACTTTAGAAGTGAGTTGGAGCAGTCTGGAAATATTCCCATGGTGAGGAGCATCATAGCTCTGCTGGGTTCTGTGTGAAGTTTTGCAGCTGTCTGATCCATTTCTTGTCAGTTGTTTAAAATGACTGAGTAAGAAAGGTGTTCAAATAGATGGTAAACAAATAAAATAACACAATAAAAGATGTAGCAACATTTTTTTCAAAAAAGGCAGTGAGAAAGATATTATCAACTTGTAAGTTTTAACTTTTATTCCTCCCACCCTTTTTTCTTTCTTTTCCCCTTCCATTACACAGTATTAAGTTACTACGATGTCAAAGTATCATGTTAAGCACTGGGAATGTTCACTGAACAATTGTTACCAGGCACCATCAGTGACAAAGACATGCAAAGTCCATGTTTTTATGGTGATTACAATTTAGTGTGGTAAGAATGGGGGCAGAGGGAAATAGAAACAATGACAAGAAAATGCCAAGTTGTGACATGTATTGTGAAGGTAAGTGAGTCATCAGATCAGGGAGATGGAGAGTGATGGTGGTGAGGATGGCTGTAGGAGAGCTGCTCGGAAAGACAACTTTACATTGAGATTGAGGATGTCTCCCTAAAATCTCATGTGCCCAGAGCAAGGGATTTTAGAAAATGACTGAATTTCATGCTCTTGGGTATTATGCTCACTGGTGAATTCGCGGACTGGTAAGTTCAGTAGCCTAGTGTGATTTTGAGAGATAGGGTTTGGTCAGAAGAGGTGAGTCACGGGAGATGTGATCTCCCAGCTCAACTTCTCTTTTCTCTCTCTGCTTCCTGATTTCTATGTTGTGAAAAGGTTTCCTTTACACACGGCTTTTCTTCAGGCCTTTTCTGAATAAGAGCTAGCTGGCCAGAAACTATAACCATTAGCCCAAATCAATTTCTCTTCCTTTAAAGTCATAGGTGTCAGGTGTTTTGACTCAGCAGTGGGGAAAGTGAACAAGACAGATTCTGGTACCAGAGTGTGAACATTTCTGTGAATATGTCTCAGTATTTGTGACTGTGTGGTTCAGAAGCTTTTGAAACTGGTTCATGGGAGAAATTTTTAAAAGCTATGTAGGTACCAACTACAGAAGCCTTAGAATGCTATTAGCCATGCTTAATGGGAGATTTTGATCAGAGCAAAGAAAACAAGCATGTTGAAGGAAATGCAGATGGTAAAAGCCAGGCTCAGGAGGTTTTGAATGGGAACAAGGACTATATTGGCACTTGGATTTCAGAATATATGTGCTACACTTTGGCAGAAAATTTTTCTACGTTTGCTCATGTCCTTGAGAGTTAGGAGGATACTGAGATTCAGACTGTAGCTTAATGAATCTAGCAGAGGAAATTTCAAGGCAGTCCAATGTTGAGGCTGCTGCATAAGAACCACTGGAAGCTCTTAGTTATATTTATCATCAGCACAAGAGCAAGAGGCAGATCTGAATGATTAAAAAATAATTGCTGATGGCCAAAAAGAAGTGTCTATAAACTAGAGGCCTTTAAGGTTTTTGTCTATGACAGTTTACTTGATGAAAATATTAGTATTAAAAAGAAACCCAGTACTTTGAAGCAGAATAATAGGAAAAATTCCCTGAGGGAATATCAGAAATCTGTATCACCACATCTATCACAAGGTCAAGGGTGCAAATCTGTAAAGCTTTCATTTAAGCAGAGAGCTTCAGGGCACCCTGACTGAGGAAGACTGTTGAGGGAACTGGGTCCTGGGATTTCATTTACAGTGCTCAGCCATCCAGGCAGCCAGCGGCTTCTGCGATCATGACCCAAGGGAGGTCAGCTAGCATTTGAGCTGGTGCCAGACTTTGGCATCATCTATGTGGTGCTGGTTTTATGGAAATTCAGAATGTAGGCGTTGTATGTTCATGAAAGCTTCTATACAGATCTCAGAAGACAGCTTTTGAGGCCAAGCAATGTGATCTTCAATGGTCAGTGGGTCAGCAAGTTGTGACAGTGAAGTAGAAAATGCTTTGGAGACCCCAGGAAGTGGGAGAAACTAGGAAGGTGGACTATCTGCTGAAGAAAGCCACAGACAGTAACTAAAGAGGAAGAGAGGCTGCAACTGGCAATGCTGTAGTGTCAGGGCTGTCCCATTTGTTGGCATTTACATCTCTCTAAAACTTGACCTGTATGCTGGACTTGGGAATTAATGCTGTAGGAATTAATGCTCGCTCTGCTAGGTTTCAGTCTTGCTTTGGCCTAATTTTTTTCTAACCTCTTATTTTTCCCTGCTTGGATGGGAATATTTACCCTGTGCCTGTATATGTTGGCAGTGTTTAACTTCTTTTGCTTTTTGTAGGCAATCACAGCTAAGAGTTTTCATAGAGTCTGAGTTTAGACTTTGGGTTTAGACTTTTCAGCATTGCTGAAACTGTTAAAGCTTTGGTGACTCTTAGAAATGGACTAAATTCATTGTTTATAAGGAGATGCCTATGAATCTTTTGGGGCTAGGAGTAGAATATTATATTTGGGTGGAGAATTCCTCCCCTCATTTGCTCAGAGGCAGGGATTTTAGAAGGTGACTGGATCTCATGAGCACAACACTAACTGGCATATGAACTGTGCTCGTTCTCTGGTCTGTGTAATAGCAGAGTGTGCTGCTGGCACGTGGTGTCTGGCCACTATGAGTATGATCTGCAAGGGTGGCATCTCCTTCCCAACTCTGCCCTGTGTTCCCTGCTTCCTGCCTGCCATGATGTGAGCAGCTTCCTCCCACCAGGCCCTTCTACCACACCGTTTCTGACTTGGAGCCAGCCAATCAGCAACTGCAACCACGAACCAAAATAAATCTCTCCTCCTTTAAGTTGTGTTAGATTCTTCTCTCAGTGACAAAGAAACGGATGAAAACAGTGACACGGAGGCAAAACACTGTCCTAGATGAGGCCTTCTGTGCAAACATCTGGGGGCAGCAATTTCTAAAATTTCTCATTTAGCCCTCATCTTCTGCCACTTGGAATAAAAGAAGAGGGGAAATATTACAGACAGAGGAATGTCTTCTGAAAAGTCCCAAGATGTAAGAAAGAGCAGACTTCCTTAAATGACTGACAGAAATTCAGTTTGAAGTAGGCTTGAGAATGGTCAGAGATGAACTTGAAGGAGGGGCCATAAATAATAGACATCCTCCTGTGTCTTGCTCAGGTCTGAACTTACACCTAATGGTCTTAAGTAGGGCAGGAAAAATGATCAACTTTTTATTTCAAAGCACTCGCTGCTTCAAGGGGATGTGGTTGTTCCTGGAGGTGGATAAAAGGAGCAGAGATATTTTGAGAGTTGCTGTGGAAATTCAGGTAAGAGCTGCTGGTGGTCTGAACTAGGCTAGTGATAGTGAAGACGGTGGGCAAGGGGAAATTCAGGAGCAGCAAGGGGTGAGGTTAAGGGAGAAGAAGAATCAAAAGGACGCCGCATTCCAGGAGGACATCTGATGGATGAGGACATAGTCTCTAGGATAGAGCAGTAAGTTAGGGTGAGGATGGTGTTGGTTAAAGCAAGGAGTTTTGCTTTGGTGTTTGAATAAATTTAAAGTACATTTGTGCCACCAGGTGACAATGCCAAGTAATCTGAATGTGAAAGTTTTGTGGGAGGTGTGATTGAGCTAGTTACCAAGACATGTTACAAAAGTCAAAGGACTACAACCTGGGTTTGGGTCTCTTTTCATCAATCTTAGAGAATGGGACTAAACTTCATAGGTCTCTTTAAGATTTAAAATCCTATAGCTGGACTGAAAAAGAATAGTTGAACTTGTAGGAAAAATTTTGGGTCCCTTCCCCCAAGACCTCTGAACCAGCAAAACTTTCTGAGACTCTCTAGACAATTCACCTCAACCTGTCCAGCCCTGCAACTCCCTGTAGCCCCTGCCCCCAAGTCTGCCAAGCGAGTGAGAAGTATTGTGACTCTTCTGGCACCCAATCCACCCTTGCCTGGGCTGGTGAGTGTGTGGGAGAGCTTCTGTGCTCCCTATTACTCCCTGGGTGAGGGACACAACAGAGGGGAACCACAGGCTCACAGTTGTACAAGAAGTGCTGCAGCAAAAAGGAACTGAGCATAACAGCTAGACCCAGGCCAGGCATAACTGGATAATCTCAAATTTAATAGACTGGCACCCAAATGTCATTAAGTACTAAGGTTGTCACAGCACCAAAGCTCTACAGCAAAGGTGAGAGATGAGTGCTACACAAAATGACAAAGACAAGAAGCAAAATGCAATCTCAGGCCTTGAGCCCACCAATAAGTGCAGAGGACACTAGCTCAGCTGAAATTAATGAATTAACAGAAGTAGAAACAAAGAAACAACAGCATAAAGGAATAGAGAAACTCAGACCAGAATTAATGTCTGAAATAAAAAACAAAATTTTTGAATACATCACATCTGAAGTAATGAATCAAATCCAGAAATATATGGGGGAAACCCAATGCCCACCCAGAACAAGTACACAGAAGACTATTCCAGCTGGAACATATAAATTAACAACATCCCAAACAAAGAAACAACAGCACAAAGGTAAAGAGGAACTCAAAGCAGAAATGATTTCTGAAAAAAAAAATCTTTGAAATCATAGCATCAAAAGTAGAGAATCAATTCTGGAAATATAAAGAGGAAACCAATTTGTGAAAAAACTCTGCAGTAAAAGAATGGCTACTTCTAAAGAAGACATTGATTAAAAAAATAGAGGATATCAAAACATGACAGATTCCTGGAATAAGCAATAGGAAAGAAATAGATCACATGAAACAGAGTCAAAGATTTCCTTATGATAGCCATTCTACCTGGAGCGAGATGCTATCTCAGTGTTGTTTTTATTTGCATTTCACAGATGGCTAGCGATGTGGAGCATTTTTTCATATATTTATTCGCGTCTTTAATTTCATCCTCTGAGAAGAGTGTATTCATCTCAGATGCCCATTTCTGAATTGGGTCTTTAAATTTGAGGGCCCTGTTATATCTTAGTTCTTTATAAATTCTAGAGAGCAGAAATTTGTCTGATTGCTTATTAGTTAGGATTTTAAAAAAATTTGTGGGTCGTCTTTTCACTCTGTTGACAATTTCTTTTGACGTGCAGAAACTCCTCAAGAAGAGTTGATCCCAGTTGTTCATTCTTTCAAGTGTTTCCCATGCAAATATATGTCTGTTCATGAACTCTTCACCTACCCCTATGTCTTCAAGAGTTCCTTCTACTTTCTCTTCTAGGAGAATGAGTGTTTCTATTTTAACGTTTAGATCTTTAATCCATTTTGACTTTAGCTTAGTGCACGGTGATAGAGCTCGGTCAAGTTTTAGTTTTTGACAAATAGAAAGCCATGTTTTCCAGCACCATTTTTGGGAAAAAGGGAACACTTCTCCACTACTGGTGGGAATGTATACTGGTACAACCATTGTGGAGATCAGTGTGGAGACTCCTCAAAAGAGTAGGACTGGAAATCCCATTCAAGCCAGCTATCCACCTCCTGGGAATTTTCCCAGAGGAACTGAAAACATTATATCATAGTGATATATGTGTACCTATGTTTATAGCAGTACAGTTTGTGACAGAAAAATCTTAGAAACAACCAAGATGTCCCTCACATGAGGAATGGTTGAAAAAGATTTGGTATTTCTATATACTGAGTATTACTCAGCTATTAAGAATGATAAGTTCGAAGCATTTATACTGAAGTGGATGCCACTTGAACATATACTCATAAGTGAAATAAACCAGACACACATGTGCAAATATCGTATAGTCTCCTTAGTATAAGAAGTTAAAAGAAGAAATACAAATAGAAATGTACAACAACAGCTAAAAACAATTGAGTCAGATAATTAGGGCAAACTGAATGGCATATGCTGCAGGGCAATAATCAGCTTTTCTTCTGGATGGTTAACAACCTAAGTTCACAGATCAAAATTGGAGAAATAGAAGAGTCACAAGGCCAGTCAACATTTTGGCGCAAGCCTTTTAAGGTTAGTGAACACCCAGGACAGAGATGAACCTGTACTGGAACATCAAAAAACTCAGGTGTGCCCCAAATTTTCTGATCAAGATTATGGAGCCACAGAGGGAAGATATTGATGATCTATAGTGTTCCTGAGGAGGGTCACATGGAAAGAAAACTTTCTCTCATGCTCTCACAGAAAGCAAACTGGTCAAGAATTGGCTGTGACTCATCCACATGGATGATACAGACAAAGGATCTACAGAGTAAGGTACAGGATTATAAGGTAAACCCTGAGGGATCTTCACTGACCTCAACAGAAAAAAAGCTACATCTTTTGGTATATAGGTCTTGCTCTATCTCTGTCTTAACCATCCAGCAGAAACATATAAAAATGAGGTACATAACGTGGATCCATAATAATAAGCTGAGCTGTAAATGGCTATAGTCAACAACTTCTTTAGATAACTCACTATTATGGAATGCTGGACTGTGTTGGATTGTGTAGCTGAGTTCAGTTACTTAAATTGGCTTAATGACAATGGAGTGCCCATTTTTGACAGGTCTAGACAAAAAGGTGTTATACAAAGGAAGAATCATGATGTGTGTGTATAAACAGTACAGTTAGGATAAATATATCGTGCTTCTACATAATTCTATGAGAAGCAAGATTTGCAGTAATAGTGGTTGGACAAGATATTATGTTGGCTTCTAGTACTATGGACAACAATTGAATCTGTGATACAATTCAGGTATAGAAAAATAAGATAAGTGAACAGCTACCTTCTCTTAATTCACTGATTAGAGACATCTGCTATACTAATGTCTGTAAGTTTAATATCATGTATGCACTTTGTGTGACACCGAAACATTAGGAAAACAGTTGCAATGTACTAATTTATCAAATATGTCCTGTTAATTTGTCTTGAAACTGTCTCATTGCTGTTTGCTGTTCAATAAAAAAAAAGAGTCAAAGAGATATAGAAGAACTTAAAATCTCAATCATGAATCTACAAAACCCTTTGAGTAAAAGTGAAGAAAGAGGTTCAGATCTTAAAGACACTGGTGTAGCTAGTGAAAAGGTGCAAAAGAATATCTTAAAAGCAATGAGGATGCTGGAAAAAATAATCCATCACCTGCAAGATGATACCAAGATGAACAATGTGAGATTAATTGGCATCAATGAGATTGAAGGAGTTAATACAAATGATACAAAAAGAATATGGGCAGAAGTAATAGCAGAAAGCTTCCCAAATATGAGGAAACATCCAACATTCAGGTAACCAAAACATACAGAATACCAAATAACTTCAACCAAAGTAGAAACACACTGAGGGATATGACAGTCAAGATTCCCGATATCCAACACAAGAATAATATACTGAAAGCTGCTACAGAAAAGAAGCAGATAACATTCAAAGCAAAACCCATGGGAATTACAGCCAACTTCTGTACACAAACCATGAAGGCAAGGAGAGCATGAAGCAGAGTACTTCATGTCCTCTATGAAAACAAATTCCAGCCCAGCATAATATACCTTGCAAAACTCTCTTTCAAGTTTAATGGAGAAGTGAAGTACTTCCATAACAAACAAGAACTAAAGAATTTCATGATGACACAACCATCCCTACACAGGCTACTGAAAGATGTTCCAGGAAGGGACCAAAATGACCAGAACTCCATGAATGAGAACAGAAGGAACCTACTAAACAGGGCAAACAATTAAACACAGGACAAAAAAGAGTTGACAATAGCAGGTAAATAACATGTGAATCATAGGTCAACACATTTCAATTATAACCATTTATGTAAATGGGCTCAATTCACCAATTAGGAAAATAGACTGGCACAGTGGATTAGCAAACAAAATCCAACAATATGCTGTATACAAGAAAAAACACATTTAGCTCAAAAGGACATTCATAGGCTCAAAATCAAAGGATGGAAAACAATACTACATGCCCCAGCACCTCAGAAAAAATCAGAAGTAGAAATTCTGTTCCCAGACAGTCGCAACTTCAAACCAAGAAGGATCAAATGAAATAAAGAAGGATGCTGAATAGTGGTTAGGGTGAAAATTCAAGAGGAAGAGGTAACACTCATAAATATTTATACACCAAACACAGGAGCACTCAACTATATAAGCCAAATCTTAATGGACACGAAAAATCTAATATCTAAGACTGCAATCTTAACAGGAGACCTTAACACCCCCTTATTTCACAAAGATATGTTCACCAGACAAAAAATAAGCAAAGAAGTAGCAGAACTGAACCAGAGCTTGGAACAAGTGGACCTGGTGGACATATACAGAGTGTTCCCCCCAACCACAGCTGAATACACATTTTTTTTCAGCCACACACATGTCATTTTCTAAAATAGATCGCATACTCATTCATAGATCATGCTTAAGTATATGCAAGAAAACAAATTTTCCCATGCATTCTCTCCAATCACAGTGCAATGAAACTGGAAATAAGTTACAATAGAAACCAGAAAAATCCCTCAAAAACTTGGAAATTAAACAACCCCATACTCAGCAATCAATGGGTCACAGATGAAATTGAACAAGAAATTCAACAGCAGCTACAATTCAATGAAACTTCAACCACAACTTATTGGAATTCATGGGATGCGGTGAAAGCAGTTTTCATAGGCAAAATTATAGCTATGAACTCACACATTAGGAAACAAAATGGGAACAAATAAGCACCCTAATTTTGCACCTCCCATATCTAGAAAAGGTAGAGCAAACCAAACCCAGAGCCCAAAGATAGGGAGAAATCATAAAAATTAGAGCAGAAATTAATTCAATTGAGACAAAGAAAATAGTTCAAAGGATCAACATATCAAAAAGCTGGTTCTTTAAAAGACTAAACAAAATTTATAAGCCCCTCTCTAACCTCATCAAGAAGAGGAAAGATAAAATTCCAATACAAGCAATAAGGAATGAAGAAGGTGAAATTACCACAGACTCAGTGAAAATTCAGAAGATTATCAATAGCTACTTCAAGAATCTTTATATTCACAGAAAAGAAGACACAGAAGAAATGGAGAGATTCCTTGAAAGGTACAAATTACTAAAATTGAATCAAGAAGATATAAAAACTCTCAATAAGCCAATAATAGCCAATGAAATATGAAACATAATAAAAAGCCTGCCTACAAAGGAAAGTCCTTGTCCAGACTGATTCACAACTGAGTTCTACAAGAAGTTTATAAAAGATATAATCCCTAAACTCCTCAAACTCATCAATGAAATTAATAAGGAAGCAGTCTTCCCAAAATCATTTCTGGAGGCAAGTATTGTACTGATTCCAAAATTAGGGTAAGACACAACCAAAAAAGAGAACTACAGGCCAGTCTCCCTCATGAACATAGATGCAAAAATATTCAATAAAATTCTAGCAAAAAGAATACAGCAAATCATCAAGAAGATCATACACCATAACCAAGTAGGATTCATCCTAGGGATGCAAGGATGGTTCAATATTAGAAAATCTATAAATATAATACACTATATTAATAGACTGAAATCTAAAAACCACATGATCATCTTAATTGATGCAGAAAAAGCTTTTGACAAAGTCCAACACTCATTTATGTTCAAAGCCCTACAGAAAATTGAAATAGAAGGCCTCTACCTCAATTTCATAAAAGCCATCTATGACAATCCAAAGGCTAGTATAATTCTAAATGGGGAAAAACTGAAATCATTTATTCTCAGATCTGGTACAAGACAAAGATATCCTCTATCACCCCTCCTATTCAATATACCTTTGGAATCATTAGCTATAGCTATTAGACAAGAGGGAGAAATAAAAGGACTAAGAATACATAAAGTAGAGGTTAAATTATCATCATTTGTAGGTGTCTTGATGCTTTACTTGGAAGACTGAAAAAACTGCACCAAGAAGCTACTAGAATTGATACACGAATTCAGTAGCATAGCAGGACACAAAGTCAATACTCAAAAGTCAATAGCATTCCTCTACTAAGATAACAAACACACTGTGAGGGAAACTATAGAAACAATACCTTTTAAAATAGCACTACAGAAAATGAAATACCTTGGAATTCACTTAACTAAGGAAGTCAAAGATCTTTTCATGGAAAATTACAGCAACCTAAGAAAAGAGACCGTAGAAGATTTCAGAAAGTGGAAAGATATTCTCTGCTCCTGGATAGGAAGAACCAACATTGTGAAGATGGCCATACTCCCAACACTGTTGTACAGATTTTACGCAATCCTTATGAAACTACCACCAACATACCTTCCAGACCTAGGGAAATCATTCCTAAAATTTATTTGGAACCAGAAAATATCTAGAATGGCAAAAGGCAATGCTGGACCACAAAGACAAGGTAGGAGGCATCACAATTCCTGAATTGAAACAATACTACAAGACCACTGTGATAAAATCAACATGGTTTTGGCAACGAAATAGACCTGAGGATCAATGGAATGCAATAGAAAATGCAGAGGCCTATACGAACACATTCAGCCACCTTATCTTTGACAAATGGGCCAACCGTGCTTACTGGAAGAATATCGTCTCTTTAACAAATGGTGCTGTAAAAAACTGGCTTTCTACAGGCCAAAAATTAAAACTTGACCCAATTCTATCAGCATGCACTAAGCTAAAGTCAAAATGGATTAAAGATCTAAACATTAAAACAGAAACACTCAATCTCCTGGAAGAGAAAGTAGGAGGAAGTCTTGAAGACATAGTGGTAGGTAAAGAGTTCATGAATAACATGTATTCAAATGGGAAACATTTGAAGAAATTAACAACTAGGGTCAACTCTTCTTGAGAAGCTTTTGTACACCAAAAGAAATTGTCAACAAAGTGAAAAGATATCCCACAAATTTTGAAGAAATCTTAAATAATAAGCAGTCATACAAAGGTCTGCTCTCTCGAATTTATAAAGAACTAAGATATATTAGGGACCTCAAATTTAAAGACCCAATACAGAAATGGGCATCTGAGATAAATACACATTTCTCAGAAGATGAAATTAAAGAAGAAAACAAATATATGAAAAAATGCTCCAGATCACTAGCCATACATGAAATGCAAATTAAAACAACACTGAGATACCATCTCACTCAAGAAAGAATGGCTATCATAAACAAATCAACCAACAACAATTGTTGGAGAGGATGTGGGGTAAAGAGAATACTTCTCCACTACTGGTGGGAATGTAGACTGGTACAACCATTGTGGAGATCAGTGTGGAGACTCCTCACAAAGGTAGAACTGGAAATCCCATGCAAGCCAGTTATCCCCCTACTAGGAATTTTCCCAGAGGAACTGAAAACATCATATCATAGTCATATATATGCACCCATGTTTATGGCGGCTCAGTTTGTGATAGCCAAATCTTGGAAACAACCAAGATGCCCGTCATATGAGGAATGGCTGAAAAAGATGAGGTTTTTTTCCACAATGGAGTATTATTCATCTGTAAAGAATGATAAACTTGAAGCATTTATATTGAAGTGGATGCCACTTGAACATATACTTATAAGTGAAATAAACCAGACACACATTTGTAAGTATCTTATAGTCTCCGTAATATAAGAAATCAAAAGAAGAAATATAAATAGAAAGGGAAAAGCGAAACTAAAAAGAGTTTAGTCAGATAGTTATGGTAAACTGTACTGCATATCTTGAAGCATAATAATCAGCTTCTCTTCTGGATGGTTAAAAACCTAAGTTTGCAGGGCATAAATTCGAGAAATGGAAGGGCTGCAAGATCAGCCAACATTTTGGCCCTAGCCTTTTAAAGTCAGTGAAGACTCACGTCATAGGAGAACCTGTATTGTAACATCATGGAACTAAGTTGTGCCCCAAATTTTCTAAACAAGGAGATTATGATGCCACAGAGGAAAGTGATTGATGATCCATAGTGTGCCTAAGGAGTGTCACATGGAGAGAAAACTATCTATCAGGCTTTCACAGAGAGCAAACTGGCCAGGCAATGACTGTGATTCATCCATCGGTGACAGTGACAAAGGATCTACAGAGTGAGGTACAGGGTTACAGGATGAACTCTGAGGGGACTTGACTGACCTCATCAGATAAAAAGTTACATTTTTTTGTTACATAGGTCTTGCTTTAGCTTGGTCTTAACCATCCAACAGAAAAGTATAAATATTAGGTATTTACAATAAGGCCATACTAGTGGGCTGAGCTGTGGATGGCTCTAGCAGCAACTTCTTTGGCTAACTATTATTATGGACTGCTGGACTGTGTTGGAATGTTTTGCTGAATTCAAGCACCTATAATAATTGAATGACAATGGAACATCCATCTTTGACAGAACTAAACAAAAGGGGGCGTTGCAGGGAAAGAACCATTTTGTGTTTTTATAAACAGTTTAGTTAGAATAGATATGTGGTGCTTTGGCGTAATTCAATAAGAAGAAATATATGCACTAATGGCATTTGGACAGGATATCCTGTCTGCTTCTTGTGCTATGATAACTGCTGGGAAGAGAACAGCATAAAAAGTATTAGTTATTGAAACTGTCGTATAATTCGGCTTTGGAAAAAAAAGATAGGTGTGCATCTACATTCTCTTAATTCACTGATCAGAGGCATCTACTCTAATAGTATTTGTGCATAGAGTATCATGTATGCACCTTGTGCAACAGAAGGCCAATATGAACACAATGTGCAGTGTATAAATTGTTGAACCTGTCCTCCTGATTTGATTTGGATCTGTCTCACTGCTACTTGTTCTTCAATAAAGCATTTAAAAAAATAAAAAATTTTGGAAGAATGGTCCACACAAAGAAGCAATATTTATTTATTTATTTGGTACAGGGTTCACTGTGCAGCTTGGAGTCATAATGATTTTTCTATCTCAGCCTCCCCAGCATTGGGATTATAGGCCTGCACCACCATGCCTGGTTTCAGAGGCTGGGCAGGCACAGGATGTGGTACTGGGGATCAAAGTCAGATACTTGTGCTTGCTAGGCAGTCACTTAGGCTACTGAGCTATTTCCACAGTCCTGGCAATTTGATTTTTAAGTTGATAGGCTTAAGACTGAAATCCAGTTATTTACATGTCAACAGAAATGGAATGTGGGAAACGAAGGCATAAGGAGCCAAGGAAAACAAGAACAAGTATTGAAGGTTTTGGTCAAGAGAACTGGATTGAGAGTAGGGACAAAGCAATATCTCTTATGAAATATATTTGAAATTATTAAATATATTGTTTAACCAGGGTCATGAGAGAAAAAGGAGGCAAAAAAAAAAAAAAAAAAAGAGGAAAGTGAAAATGGTGGAGAGAAATTGTCTGATGAATAAAGATCCCCAGAGACAACAGAAATGCAAACACCTGTGTCTACAACAATGGCAATACAAGTTGTAAAAGGTTCTGAATTGACCAGCTAGAAATGTAGCTTTAGAGAAGAGAAAAAAAGAAGGAAGTCTATGCAAAGAAAGATCATGTAAGGCTAAAAGAACTAGTGAAGAAAGTTTACAAAACCATTATCAATTTGCTTGGTGGTGTTAAGGTGGTTGCAAGTACAGCTTATGTTTATAGGCTTCATGTCTATCTTTATAAAATTTAATAATAGAGTTGATAGTACTTGGAAGAGCATGGAATTCTATACATGTGTAAGGGATTATTATTATTTAACGTTTTTAATTAGGGAAAAATAATATTCTTTTTGATCAGTATACTTATTTGTTCTTTACCATTTTGAATCTCACAGGAGCATCTCAGACAAAGAGAGGCACGTTTTGTTTCCCACACAGCCCCCAGAGAAAGAGATATGCTGTAAGTGAAGAATTTGGGCAACTTATTCTGGGTAATCTGGGGATAATGACATTCAGCTTCCTTGGCGTATCTTAGCTAAGTCTACAGGGAACTAACTACAAGATCTGTCATTTCTGTGAAAGTGTCAGTTAGAAGATTGTTTCATTGCTGTGAGTGCCTTTGATAAGTCAGTGAGTGTGTTAATACTCTGTAGACTAGAGCAAATGTAAATTGATGGAAAATAACATAGAAAGGTGGAAGTTGGGGAAGACATTATCTTCCTTTAGTTTTCTCATGTAGCACTGGTTTACCAAGGGGGGAAGGGGGAAGACAGGGAGAGAGACAGAGGGAGAGAGAGCAGGGGAAGAGAGAGGTAGAGAGGCAGACAGGGAGAGGGAGATGGAGAGACAAAATGAGCGAGAGAGAGAGAGAGAGAGAGAGAGAGAGAGAGAGAGAGAGAGAGAGAACATGGAAAGATAAGTGATAAACACAGGTTCTTGCATGTAATTCTGTGATTAGTCACTTAGCAGAGTTAAGATTTTTCTCCTTAGCTGAGCCTGAACTCCCTGAGGCAGAGCTGGAAAGCCCGGATGCCTATCCATGTAGGTTCTTCCTTATCTCCATCTCTTGGCTCCTGACTAAACCAATTTCCTTAAGCAGCGCTGTGACTGCCACGTGGCATTATTTATGGACAGCAATGCTTCTTCTTGCTTCCCAGGTTGCCCCACACAGGTGTTTCTTAGCCTCTTCTTGGTCACAGCCATGTTTCCCCGATGTATTTCCATCCAATTTTTGCAGTGCTGATCCCAACATATTACCTTAGGAACATTTAAATAAATTGGCATGTCTAGAGACTATGCCCCTTTGTCCCCTGCTATGCTTATGGAAGAGAATATCTTTTCCAGAGAACATCTGCCTTTTCTTCTCCCCACTTTTTATTTTTTGTTCTCTTTCTTATTCTTTTCCATGCAGAGTTGGGTGGTCAAGGCGGGGAGGGTAGTACCTGCAATGAATTTGTGCCTCCCTCACCCTTCTCTTCTCTTTTGCCTCACTTGGATCCCTGAGTCAAAAGCGTAGGCTGTGTGAAGTTCCCCGTACCGGATCCCTCCCTCCAAGTGGCTGAGTAACATTCTACATGTGGCAGGCACATGGCTGCCCATTGTGCCTTTGCAAGGGATTGGATGTTGATTGACAAGGCACCAATAGCAGCTAATTTTATATTCCCAGAGCTCAACTCTGCTGTGCTCCTCACCAGGTGGCAAAGGCTGGACTGAAGGCCTGGAGAAACTGGGAGCCTGGGTGAGTTTTGATATTTAATGTTGCTCTGATCCATTTGAGAGGCAGGGAGGGAAGACGGTGGGTGGTATTAGGCCTCTGGGGTGTAAGTGACACTCTGAAAGCATTCTCTTCTTCCTCTGTGGCTGCTCCATGATCTAACAGAAACAGAGGGCCACATAGAAAAGTATTACACTTTAAAGTATGTTTGGTGTGTTCTGGGAATTGAGGGAGGGGCACTCTTCTAAACTGGTAGAAAGACCCCCAACATTGAAGTAAGAGAAAACCCTTTAAAATATGTGAAGGCAAATTAAAATAAATAGGGCCACCTTGTCTTTTTCCTTCCAGACAAGATTTTTCTTATAGCCACACAGGCATAATCATTGTGCCCAGGAGCCTTAAGGACTCCACAGACAGGGCCATGTGCTCATGAGGCCGAGCCCAAGAGAAAGCATAGCGAAGGACTCTTGCATAGCCCTGTATGTTATAATAACATCACTCCCCATCTACCATATTTAGTCACATCTAAGTTGCCATCTAGCAGAACAGACAGTACTGTTCATATGTTCTGCTAAGATGGAAAAACTACCTATTAACCTATGATGTCGTTAATTGTAAGAAGCATTCTGATTTTCAAGATGTTGACATATGAAAGCCTTAGAACCAGTGAAATTCTAAATGAATCTTGAAAGGGAAAAGGGAATACCTGTCTCTCATATGATTCCTTTTCCCAAAACACTAAACAGTAAGCATGCCACATCCTTAGGATCCTCTTTCTGGGGTTGAGTAGGCTGTAATTGCTACACCTCCCCCATTTGGAGATTCAGTGTGCTGCCTTTGACCTTGTCCATGTGTCTTGCGCACTTTGGAAAGTGAGACTTGCTCCATGTACCCCAGGATGAGCAAATCTATGTAACAGATAGTGTGTGCTTCTCAGACTGCTCAGTCTTGGTGGGTCCAGAGCATTTATGTGACAGTCCAGTTATTCTTCTTCTTAATACAATGTGGCCTTGTGCAGTAGCTGTCCAGACTACGCTGTTGGACACAGTCTCTGTGTGTCTGGGAAAAAGTTTTTCAGAATCCTTTCTTTTCACTCTTCCTACATCAGCACTTACCTTTCCTGAGTTCTTGTCCATAAGATCTTGCTACTAGTAGGTAGCTAGTTGGTTACTCTGGAAGTAAGTGGTTCTGAACCCATGGTATCTTAGGTCATTCTTCCCAAAAACATATTGTAAAGTTTATTTTATTTTTTGTGGTGCTTGAGATCAAATTCAGGGCTTCAGACATGGGGGGGGGGAGCACTATATTACTGAGCCATATCCCCAGCCATTATCATATTCTTCAAGTCAGTATAACACAGAAAACTGCTTTAAGGCTTTCAATCAGTTGGTTCACACAGGCTGGCAGAAAGATAGAAGGAAGATCTAGCAAATACTCCAATTCTTTAATATTGAGCTCATGGTACAAATTATTATCTGACTGAAACATTATTAGTTGAGCTTACATTTAATCACATATTTGTGCTTAACATATCTCTGCTGACTAGAGTTAATGGCGTAAAGGAGCTTATTTTCCAGGTATAAATCCCAATGGTCAAGGAAGTTTGTCAGCTTGCATCTTTTCTCAGTTTGGACCATGGTTGGCTCCTTTCCATCACAGATCTCTAGGTTCGTTAAGGTAAGGTAATGAGAATAGTAAGAAGGAACATAGAACCTTATTTCATAAGTATTTTAGTCTAAATGAATGAGCACATTTGTCAGAACTGAACACTGGAGGTGTTTCTGGAGTCTCGTATGTGCTTCTCCTGTGTATTTTGAACTTCCCTGGGCAGCACAGATGCAGAAAATATATAGAAATTCCTGTGTAAAATGATTAAGAGTTGGGGGAGGTGGGTGGTATTGTTTGTTGAAGAGCTAAGTCACATGGAATGGATGGGCCTGATGGCTCACCTGAGAGTGGTCTTGAAGTGCCAGGAAAATTGATTTGGAAAAAATGCTCACCAGACATCACTAAAGATAAGGGACCTCATGCCAGAGAAATGCTGGTGTGCTTAAAGGGCTCCCAGGCAAGTTATGTACACACACCAATTATTTAGTATGCACCAGATGCTTTTGAGTGGGTGATGTCCTTTGGTGATGGAATTTGGAGGCTATGAATTGCCTGCTCCCAAGCAACTGGCTACTGGGATCGGGAAATACTCCCTTAGTAGTAGAGGCCTATACAGTACATATGTGGATCTTGGAAGACTGTTTGCTGTACTTCACCTTAGCTTATTGGATCTGTGCCAATCAGCTTTCCATTGCTGTGACAAAATACCTGAGATGGTCAAGTTATAAGGAGGAAAAGTTTATTTAGGCTTGTGGTTTTAGAGGTTTCATTCTGTGGTTATGTGGCCCTATTGCTTTGACGGAGGAGACTGCTCACCTATGGTGGTTGGGAAGCAAAAAGAGAGTGAAGGGCCAGAGACCCAATATCCTTCCCTAGGACATGTACTCAATGACCCAACTCCTTTCCACCAGGCCCTACCTTCAAAAGCTTTTCCTACTTTTCACTAATATCACAGACTAGGGAACAGCCCCTTAATAGATAGGCTCTGGGGACACTCATGATACAAGTTATGTATATGTCATGTTCTTGTTACTGGAACAAGGCACTTGACTTAGAATATACAACTTAAAGCAGGAAAGATTTATGTTGGCATGTGGCTTCAGAGAGTATAGTCCATGGTTAATTGGGTCTAAGGCAGCAATGACATATTAGGAGCACCTGGCTGCCCATGGAAGCCTGAGAGCAGAGAAACTAGGAAGAGCCAGAACAATTGACACACCTTTGAAAGGTGACCTACCTCCTCCAAAGGTTCCCCTTCCTCACAGCAGAGTCAGCTGTTAACTCATCAGTGATGTATCCATTGGAAAATACAATGTCCCATGATGTAGTTACTTTCTGAAAGTTCCAGAAAGCTCCATTTCTGAATATATGAGCCTTTGTGTGGCATTTTAGATGTCAACCATAATATAAAAATAATCCCCATTTCAGAGATGGGCAGTGGAGATCTGGAGCTGTTCTGTAAATTGGATCACTCTGCTGACAGAGATCTATGGTTCACTTAGAGCCAAAATTCACACCAGTTGGACTCCAAAGAGCAGTCCCTCAATCATAACACTGTGCTGCTTGTGGTCACTGTGCATCTAAAAAGAATGAGTGAATCCCCAAAGAGAGAAATGTAAAAGGGAAGATGCTTTCATGGGTTACTTAATCTGAATTCAGTGACATGCCCCGTGGCCACTTAATAACGCTCTCTAATGAACTAAGCATTTCTCCTATTGACTTGGAGAGTGACACCAAAGTATCAGAGTGAAAATAACCTCTCTGGTTAAGAAGTGACACAATGCTGTGTCACGCAGTCTTAGGTAGTCTCAGTAGAGCCACATTCAGATTTGCAACTCTAGATTGTCCAAGAAATTTGGATTTCACCCATCACCTCGTTTTCTCACCAAGACCTCAAGGCCCTACTTCTTCCTTCCTCAGACTGTTCCTTCTTTTGTCTGTCTCAGCCCTTCTTTACCTGTGTTATACAATTTAAATATAGCATGATATTGAGTCTCATGAATCTCATGAAAGTATGAACTCTGTGAATTAAACATGAAGTCTCCAGAAGTGAGGTCGTGTCTTATTACTTTCATTACTTGCTTGGAGTTCTAGTTTGATCTCTAATGGGTATTTGGCAAATAGCATTTGCACTCAACTGAGTCTCGTATTTCCTCCTGGTATGTAGCAGGTGAATCAGTGCCAGGCACAGAAAGAAGACCAAAGCTCCATGCTAGGGCTATTGTAATATCTGCTGCCAATCTTTGTTTTGAAAGGGGAAATCTGGATTCTTTTACTAGGACATTCATCACCTACTTTATAATATTTGCCCCTAGTAATCCATTTTACTGTATAAAACACAAAGCAAATTCTTTAGTGGCTGAGCTGAGAGTCCAGATCTCCTGGCTGTTATCCAGGGCTTGCTTCTCTGTAATTCTTATCAGAGGCTTAGCTAAGAATTCCTGGTAAGCAACATAAGTT
The DNA here is from genome assembly GCA_004027165.1 of Ctenomys sociabilis. Lineage (NCBI taxonomy): Eukaryota > Metazoa > Chordata > Mammalia > Rodentia > Ctenomyidae > Ctenomys > Ctenomys sociabilis. Next base: position 19,128 of record PVKA01010075.1, on the reverse strand, counting down.
GCAAATAAATTTATCTACCACCAAAGTTGTAGTAATCAGGGATACTTGGGTAGGTTAGTGGTTCTGAAAATCTAGCATGGGAAAATGGCTTGAGTTCTGATTCAAAATGCATATTCCTGGGCACTGCAAAACCACTGACTTTGAACACCTGCACCAGCCAAGAATAGCCAAGAATTCTCCATTTCTGTATGTTCCCAGGTAATACCCATAAATTTGGTGGAAAAGCTGGTCAAATATTTTCCTACAACAGTTTATTAATTTCCTATAGTAGCAATGGTTTTTTAGACTTTTTGTATAAATAAGTGGAGGATATAACTCAGTTTCTTCTGCTTCATTGATTTCTTAAGGGAACTTTCTTTTTGTTATTTCCCAATTTTCTGGATGTTTAAACTGACATTTCGAAGGAATAAAAGAATAGTGCACATTTTAAACTGCCAGTTTCTTTGCCATTGTGGTTTCATTGGACTCCTGTACAATACATATGCATACAAATTTTTTCTATATGTGTGCTATGACTTAGGTCTAGAATTCCTCCAAAAGGCTCAGGTGTTCAGAGGTGGGCTTTTGGAAGGTGATTGCATCAGAGTGGTACCATACCTAGAGCTGGATGTACTGTTGGGAGGTAGGGCCCTGGAGAAGAGTTGGGTCATAGGGAGTGTGGCCAGGAAGTGTGTATGTCTTCTGACTCCTCCTTTATGTTTTGGATGTTAGGTCTTCTGTCTTGGCAATGTGAAAATGATTGACAGCATATAATTGTTTTTCAATTTATTGGTCATGTAAACATGCAGTGGACAAAACATGTATGCAAATGCAACCCTCTGGCAGCTGTCTCCCCCGAAGTGGGAAAGCCTGGTAGAAGCAATTCAGCAAAGAATATGGAGGGGAAGAAACATTCTGTTTGACCTGGTTTGTTTGACATAAATGATATTAAATGACTTTCCTTTCCCATGCCTCTCAGGGTTTCACATGCTTTATTTAATACAAATCCTGGATGAGCCCTTCCCAGAGCACAATGTGCAAAGGCTCCACAGCTCAGTGGCAGGAGGACCGAGCCTCTTTTGGCTTCCTTCTCAGCTTTCCTGCTCCAGCTTCCTGGGCCATAATCCCCCCTCCTCTTGCTCATTTTCAGAGTCTGATTTGCTGCTGGGTAGGTGAGGCACTCTATTTAGAGACTTTTAGCTCCTCTTTGCTGTGGAGTGCTGGTACCCTTACTCCTACTGTCTGTGTTGCTCTGTCCTCCAATGACAGCTCTTCAGCTGTGTATATTGCTGGCCATAAAATGGCTAGATTTACACATCATCAAAGCATCCTCAACCATACCTCAAGGTTATTTTTTAAAACTATATTGTAATATACTGGTAAACAGAAGTTCCCTTGGATCAAGACATTTGACTTTCCGCCAGGATAATCTAATCAAGGCTGGCTTCTTGCCCTGTTGGAGCCAGATTTTTTTCTTAGACACAATTTTCAAGTAGGATTAACATTGCAGTCTCAGAAATGGAAGCTCTTGGGGCTGGGGATATGGCTCAGTGTAATAAGTGCTTTCCTGGCAAGCGTAAGGGCCTGAGTTCAAACCCCAGTTCTCAAAAAAAAAAAAAAAAAAAAAAAAAAAAAAAAAAAAAAAAAAAAAAAAAAAAAAAAAAAAAAAAAAAAAAAAAAAAAAAAAAAAAAAAGAAAAGAAAGGAAAAGAAATTGAGGTCTTGTGACTAAAAGCAGATAATAGAATCTGAACACAATTTTATAGATCCTCTGGTCTACAGGGTATTCTGAAGCCAAGAATGGCAAAAGCACTTTCCTGATTCATGTAGCTAATCTATGACAGATCTCATGGATCAAATCTGCAGACTCACTCACTGTCCTGTGCTCACCCCAGAGTGGCCCAGGGAAGGGCTCATCTCTCCAGTGACAGATCTGTCTATCATCTAAGCATCTGTGACTTAGGTTGAGAAAATGACACTTTTCAGGTAGCATTGCACAGCATATGCTTTCTTTTATTCAGCATTTACATAGAAACCTATTTTCCAACAAAAATTGCCTAGTATACAAATCACAATGTCTTACCAATGTTATACACACTAAAAGTTAGAACATACAGCAGGCTGTTTTGTTTTCCTAACTCACAGTGCTATCTGGCACTCTATTTAGAGACCGTTGGCTCCTTCAGTGTTAGCTGTGGAGTGCTGGTACACTTACTCTTTTTCTTTAGAACTGGGGATTGAACTCAGGCCCTTCAGCTTGTCAGACAAGCACTTATTCTACTGTGCTATCTCCCCAGTCCCCATCCCTTCCTCTTTCTACCTGTGCTGCTCTGTGCTCTTCTTGAGAGTTTGTGACTGACATCACTTCCACACAAGAGATGACTTACAGTATTTCAAAAATTAGCAGAGTTATGTGAGAATTCCTGAGTTCTGACACAAATATTCCATATTTAAAGAGCATGTCCATTAGAGAAAAATGAGACTGTAAAAAAGACAGCACTAATAACGAGGGTGACTATTGTTCATCCTCAGCTTACAGCTTTAACAGCCTGGCTGTTGACTCTTTGATTTGCGCTGTAGGGGAACGGATGGGCGACTCTGACTGTGCACCATTCTCAGTAGTTTCTTGGATCTGCTGGTCAAGGTTCACAGTATAACTTCTCTCCAGAATGTTTTGTTTTTCTCATTCTCTGTCTCTCAAAGTGGAAAGCTCCAGAAGGGCACAATAATTGTCCAATGACATAAACTTTTCCAATTATCCAGAGAGCCAAAGTCAGTCTGGTGAGAAAACAAACAAAGAAAATACTAAAATAACATTGAGGGCAGAGGGCCCCAAGGAACCTGCCAAAAAGATATGAAGTTTGATTAGAATAATTGTTTTAATTGAATTATCTATTGAAATCAATTAAAGGGAAGGATTTCAATGGAAGGATGCCAAGTCCTATGCATGTTGGGGGCATAAATGACACGCATGATTGCTGTGTATGCTCATGCCCTTCATAATAAGCACTCTCTCTCACAAAAGCTCTCACAATTGATCTTCACACTCAGGGCCGCAGACCTCAGCTCTGCTGCTGTAATGGGATAACTCAGGGCGATTATGTGGTTTAGTAAATATCCATAAATTAAGGATAGTGTTTGAAGGCTGCCAATAACGACCTCAGTTTCCCAGTAACTCCCAGAGGAGTGAATTAATTCTTTTAAGAGTTCGGGGCAAAGGCAAGCCAGGACAGAGAAGATTAGCTCCTTCTATTTCACCCCTCCCATAATTGGTTACCTTCCTGGTCCCTCCCAGGGCACTGGAAGTGTTTCACAAAAATCTTTGGGTCTCCACAATAATGTACTTTGAAAAGGAGGCTGATTACGTTGACTGAAATTCATCCTGGCAAAAGGCCTTTGCTGCAGCTGGTTCCATTTACATTTTGTATTTTTGGAGCTTGTGCCTGTTCCAGGGAGGGATGGGATAATTGATTTAAATCAAATTATGAAATGTGATACTCTGAATTCCTAAAAACATGTTTCCTGGCACTGCCTTCAGCAATGGAACCTCACAGGTACGGTGGAATGGGAATGGGTGAGGCTCTCTCTCTCTCTCTCTTTCTCGCCCTCTCCCTCCATGTCCCTCTCACCCTTTCCCTCTCTCCCTCTCTCCCTCTCTGTGTATATGTGTGTGATTTTAAAACTCCTTCCTTAGAGCCTAGGCCACAGTCTCTGCCTGAAACTATTAAGCGACTGGGGGTGTCCCATTCTGTCATAAGTGAGAAGCGACTGTCCAGTTCCCGCAATTCCTCACTCCAAGTACAGCCATTGACTTGAATGGTGAGCTGCTCGAGTTTCATCGCTTTGATCATGGAGCTAAAATTAAAGACTGTACATCGTGTAAATGACAAAGAAAATAGTTGAGGGCTCAGCAAAAGATGCTAATAACTTTAAGACTCCGTCGCATCACACATTCATTTCCATTTGGAAGGACAATTTGCCTCCTAGATTTTAAAAGCTATTTTAGAACAGTTTCAAAATCAAGATCCTTAATGTTTCTTTGCTCCCATCTGTAACCTAAATTATTTGTAATTAAGTTAAATAGCTTCATATAAATAGGAGACCTATGCAAGTCAGGGAATGATTGTCTCACATACATCCATGCTTTGTGAATTGTCAGTAGCAACGACATCTCTGAAAAGCAGTTCTCCTCTATTTGGTGCAGAACTCTCCAGTGGAATCTGAGAAAACAATTCTTGCTCCAAATTCTGTGACTAATTGTAGTCCCTGGAACCAGCCAGACAGCTGGATTCAAACCGCACCACTGTAGCTGATTACTTTTGAAATCTTTGGTAAAATATTGAACCTCTGAGTGCCTCAGTTTCTTATTTGTGAAATATAATACCAACCATGTGAAACAATACATAAAATACTTAGAACAGTTACTAGTGAACAGCAAGGCTATTATTTCTATTATTAATTACTATTAAAAACAATGTCCCAGAAACCTATAATTATTGGAGTGCTTCTAGCCATTTATTTGGCTGGTTTGGTGAACCTTGTCATTTCTACCTGCTGGGTAAGAACTTGGAAGGGTTTCTTCTCTCAGAACAACTCACCCCAGCCTATGAAAGCATCTTGGGAAGGGGGAAAGGCTTGTAATTGTGCATATTATATATGGAAGCTGGGATCTTGGGGTTTGCTTCAATGGTGATACAGGGCAGTGACAGGGTAGATCTTTTTTGAACCCTGATTTAACTGGCCTTACTTTTAATTATGAATAAGCTTATAAACAAAGATGGAACTCTCAGATCTGGAGTTAATTTTGGAAGACCAGTTGCCAGGTATAATAATTCACCCAGAAAACTGTGTATCTTCTGCCTTCTCCCCAGCACCTCTCACTGGCTTAGCTTTGTGAAGGGTTTGTTTTTCAAATGAGTCAGATTTGATGACACTACTGCTTTCTGGGGGGGAGGGGTGCCTGGATGCCTGTTCTCAGCCCTGACATGCAACCCCTTGGGCTTTGAGAATATCAATGGAGCCAGGGAGAAGCTTCTAGACAGGTAATGGGCAAGAAAGTACGCAGCTTGGTCTTTGGTGACATGAATTCAATGAAATGGGGGAAGAACTCAACTTATGCTCAATTCTTTTAAAATAGAAATAAAAACAAATGGCTACTGAGATTCATTTTGATATGTGATGCATGCACACAGTTAAAATAAAGTGGTGCTAGATCCCGTACATAAAGAGAGCAAATCTTGCTCCAGCAGCCTTGTTTTATTACTCACATAAAACCTCTTTCAGCACTCAAAGCTGTTTTTCTAGTATGTATTTATCTCATAATATGCCTTAAAAAATCTTTTTTTGGATTATCAAGTTTAGCCATTCTCTATTAGCTTCTTTCTGATAGTGATTCAGCTCTTTTAAATCAACACCATTATTGCTTTTTCTCCCTCCAAGACTTTAAAATATCAAAAAATTTTATTAATAACCAGAATTTCAATTATTACAATGATTATATTATCAGTGTAGACTTTGTCTTGTATGACACTAATGGTGGCCACGCTTTTATGTTTTAGCTTTTTTTTTTTGTGTGTGTGCAGGGTCGCATTGTGCAGCTTGGACTCATAGTGCTCCTGCTTGCTTTCTGCCTCCCTAGTGGTGGGATCGAAGGCATGTGCCACCGTGCCTGGACTCCACCACTGGCTCAGCACACCCAGGGGTGTGGTGGGTGTGGCATGCAGTGCCAAGGATTGAACTCTGGCCCTTGGGCTTGCCTCAGCAAGCGCTTAGTCCTCTGAGCTATCTGGCCTGCCCGCCCTTGTGGCGCCACTTTTATAAGTGAATGTCCGTGTGCCGGTTGGGTTGGGATATACTTAGTTGTGCAGCAAACAAAACATTAGCAGCTGGAAACTACAATGGTTTAGTTCTTAGTGGTGCTATCTGCTCACTGTTGTCAAAGAGTTGGTAAGGAAAGGACTCTGTTTGCTGCTGCAGTCACTCCAGGTCTTGGGTTCATCACGCAACCATCACATGGAACCTAGTCAGTCTCCATGTCAGAGAGAAGAGCACTCTGCAAGTGATAGGCCAGGCTTTGAAGGCATATGCATCACATTCTGTCATGGTTTCTTGACCAGAATTAAAGTCCAAAGCTCTACCATCCATAAAGTAGCTTAAAGGAGCAATGCTTTTATGGGTGTGAAAAGCAAAAGCTAAAAAATATTTGGTGAAAAGCATTTAAGATTGCCACTAATTCTTTTCTTACTTTTTTCCAGTTGATCTGTCAAATCTATTAAACATTCCTCAGTTCTGTTTCCTCCCAAATATCTGAATTTATCATTTAATCAATTCCTTTAAAAACACATGATAAAAACTTAGAGGTCTCCTACAGAGCCACTGATAACTGCTATCATGGGGACTCCCTTTGCCATTATTTTGGTAGGATGGTAGACCCCTAAATATTTTTCTTCTTTAGTTTGTTACTTTTTATCCATACTGTACTACTGCAATGGCTTCTGAGGAAAGAGACCAGGGAGATGCAAGGAACTCATACCTGTGTTTCTGTCTTGGTCTTCCTTTCCTTTCTTCCACCCAACTTGGTTTGGCTGGGTAAAGAATAGTCTAGTTTGGAAATAATTATATATATATATATATATATATATATTTTTTTTTTTTTAATGTATTTTGTACAGGGTCTCACAACACAGCTAGGACTCATAATGATCCTCCATAGTGTTTTCAGCCTCCCCACTAGGATTACAGGTGTGTGCCACCACCCCTTGTCTCCAAGGCCTGCTCAGCGCCCCAGGGGGCAGGGCCAGCTCGGCATTTAGTGCTGGGGATCCAATCCTGGTCCCTGTGCTTGCATAAGCAGGCACTTGCCAGCCCATCACTCAACATTCTAAAGGCACTGTTTTATTGCCACCCAGAAAATTATTGTTTCTGAAAAGTCCTATGCTACTCTGATTGTTACCCTTTTGCATATGACCTGGATTTTATCAGTGGAATTTTTTTTTTGGAATTTTACCTGTGGTCTTGGTTTGACATTTCACAATGATATACTTCAGGACTAAAAAAAAAAAAAAAAATGGTTGTATCCACTAGGGGTTGTGAGGATACAGGACCATTAGAAGATTTATAATTTTAGTTTAGAGAAAATTTCTTTTATTTTATGTTGAATAATTTCTGCCTCATGATTTAGACATTTTATTTTTATGAATCTTTTATAGATTAGATGTAAATAGCTAGATTGATTTTTCTGTGACTTCTTGTTTCTTTTCTAATTCTCATCTTTATTTTTCTGTTATTTTCTTTTGGAAAGGTTGAATGATGTTTTCCAAATTGTCTTCTGAATTTTTTAAAGTTTTGTCTATCATAGTTTTAGTTCCCAATCCCCAGCTCCACAAACTCCACCAGACCTACCTTGCCCTGAGCCAGCAAAAAAAATCCATAATTTTAGTTTCCAAGAATTATTTCCTTTTTCTATTTTTATTGTTTTTGCAGTACCAGTGATTGAACTCAGGATCTCGCTCCTGCCAGGCAAGCACTTATTCCACTGAGCTATCTCCCCAGACCTTCCAAGAATTATTTCCTCTTGTCTGATTGTTCCTCCTTTATGTCACCCAATTTTTAATTCATGGGTGCAGTATCTGCTTATTTATCTAAGAATACTGTAGTCTGTGAAACTTTTTTTTATTCCTACATTATCTATATTTCCTCTCAACCCCCTTTCCTCTGTTGGTTTATTCTTACCTCTTTATTCTGGAGGCTTTCTACAAATCTGCTGATCTGTGGCTGTGTATTCTAATTTAAGAGTAAAGTTTTCTGAAAACTCTGTGGGAAGAGGAGAGTGGCGTCTTCATTAGGTGACATTGCACATGTCACATGAGGTATTCCGGAGGTGCTTGGCATCTCCAGTGAACAAAGTGAGAGCAGACACCCTGAGGGTCCAGTGTGTACTGTAACAGCTTTTGGCATAGGACAACAGTAGGCTGGCAGGGAGGTCCAAAGCTTGCATCGCTCAGTTTTTACTCCTGCATGCTTTCCTTTTCCTATGCTATGTTTTGAGATTCTCCAGTTCATTACTTTTAGAAGGCCACAGCTAAGGCCTGCCTGGAGACTATGTGATGGAAGAGATTTAGAATAAAAAATGTCTATGTAGACTTTTACCAGCAGCACTAGCACCAGCGCCAGCCTGAGTCTGTATTCAGCCTCACTGCTGCTGGAGTGAGACTCAGCGTGTTTCGTTCCTTAGCCTGAGTGATTCTGCAGGAGGTCATCACTCTTCCCTGTCATAGTTGCCTCTGCAGGGACTTTTGCTTCTGACTTGCCTTGCACAGTTAGATTGCTTACCACTTCTTTTTGATTTTTCCCCCCTCTAACAATGTATTTGATTTCTTAGGTGCTGAAGCTTCCTATCCAGCTTCTCTATTTCTTGAGGGTTTGTAACCTTTTTATTCCTTTATCATCACTTTTAGTAGGCCTAAGTGGAAGAAAGGATAAATGGCTGTGCTTGAGCTGACATATTTAACCTGAAATCTCTTAAATCAAAGAGGGTACCTCTTAGAGTTGATGTCAGATTTCTGTTCTTCTCCTTTTAACATAGCTCTGTCCCTCAGCAGTCTGAGCCTTGAACAGGAAGGGTCAGCTCTTCCATAAGAGCTTCAGATTCTAGACTTGGGGCTGTGGGAAACCCCTCAGCCCCAAGCTTGGAACAATATTATCCAATGATTATAAAGCACACACCTTGTTTGAGAAGGCCTGGGCATGTGTTCCACCTCTATTAATTTTCACCAGTGCAACCTTAGGTAAGTTTCTTCTTTCTTATTTGCTTTTCAGCTATCAAATATAGGTACTCATAGAGCCCATCTCCTAGGGCAGATACAAGAATTTAAGAAGGTAACAATTACCTGTAAAGTATGCTTAACACATAAAAACCATACAATAATAGTAAACATCTTTCTTTTTTATGTATTTAGTAAGGGTATACAGGGTCTCACTACACAGTTTGGACTCATAGTGATCCTCCAGTTTTCAGCCTCCCAATTGCTGGGATTATAGGCACACACGACCACACCCAGTCTCATTCACCGACTCAGCATACCCTGGGGGGCAGGGCTGGCACAGAATACTGAGGATCGAGCCATGGAACCTGTTTCTGCCTAAGCAGGCACTTTAATCTTCTGAGCTATCCAGCCGGCCTATAAACATTATTCTCTTTTTAAAAATTATTTTACTGAGAAACAAATAGCAATAAGACAGCTTCAAAACTGAGTAATAGGACAGTTTCAGTAATTCATACATTGTTATCTTCTTAGTGGTTATCCATAGCACAAGATACACACAGGATATCCTGTCTAAACACTATTAGTACAAATCTTTCTTATTGATTTAAGCATAAGGAGGTGAATATCTATGTTAACTGTACTGTATATACAGATAAAGAATGGTCATTTATTTGCATGCCCTTTTTTGTTTAGTCCTGTCAGAGGTGGGTATTCCTTTGACATCTAAATACTATTAGTGTGAATTCAGCAAAACAATCCAACATAGTCCAGCAGTCTACAATAGTAGTGGGTTATCTGAAGAAGTTGTTGACATGGGTCTTTCACAGCTGAGCATATTAATATGGCTTTACTTTATACACCTCGTTTTTACACTTTTCTGCTGGATGGTTAAGACCAAGATAAAGCAAGACCTATATAATAAGAAAAGTATCTTTTGTATCTGATAAGGTCAGTCAAGTCCCCTCAGGATTTATCCTGTAACTCTGTACCACAGTTTGCAGATTTTTAGTCAGTGTCAGCCATGTGGATGAGTCACAGACACTACTTGACCAATTTGCTCTCTGTGAAAGCCTGAGAGAATGTTTTCTCTCCATGTGACTCTCTTTAGGCACACTCTGTGTCATTGATCATGTTGCTCTGTGGCCCCATGATCTCCTTGATCAGAAAATTAGGGACACAACTGAGTTACATGATTTTACAGTACAGGTTCTCCTATGTCCTGAGTCTTCACTGACCTTGAAAGACTAGGGTTAAAATGTTGGCTGACCTTTTAGCCCTTCTATTTTTCTAATTAGAGAAGCTTATTATTACCATATAACATATGCAGTTTGGTTTAACTGTCTGAATATCAAACATTTTAGGCATATCATGGAACAGATATTTTCCAAGTATTTATTTGTTAAACTTTAAGACCAGGCAATATGGAGATAAAAATTTCAAAAATGAAAAATATTTAGAGAATATGAATAAAAATTACATATTTTTATGCAGAAATTTAGAAATCTAAGCAAATACAGCATTGTACCAGAACAGTCCTGTGACATATTTTTAAAATTTTTCTTCTGTCTGTGTTTTTAAATTTATTACCAATTTATAAACAAACGTTTACTTGAGAGACAGTATGGTAATAATTGGTATGTCATGAGAAGAAGTACATATTTAAAAGACTAGAATATTAGGCATTCCAAGCTTGACCCTTCTATTACACATTGCTATCTTCAGTGCAGTTGCTTGGTTCACAGGCATCAGCATGTGTAGTTAGACAGGGTGAGAATCCTACCAATTAATTGCTAGTTGCAAAAACCTGCTGACGTTTCTCAGGATCATTGCCTTACCCATGTTTTGCATATAAATGTATGGCTTTGCCCCTGCATGTTTCTGAGCTCTAATCCATTCTCTTCCCTTATTGTCTAATCCTCAAGTTATCACTTTCTTTTTGTGTATTACCTTTCTATTTGTATTTCTCCTTTTGAGTTCTTACACTAGGGATAGTATGTGATATTTACACATGTGGGTCTGGTTTATATCACTTATGAGTGTATCTTCAAGTGGCATCTATTTAAATATAAATGTTTTTAGTTTATCATTCTTTATAGCTGAGTAATACTCCATTGCATAAAAAAACACATCTTTTTCATCCATTCTTCATGTGACAGGCATCTTGGTTGTTTCCAAGGCTTGACTATCACAAATTGTGCTCCTATGAACATAGATACACATATGTCACTATGATATGATATTTTCACTTCCTCTACAATAATTCCCAGTAGGGGGATAGCTGGATTTAATGGGATTTCCCATCCTAGTTTTGTGAGGAGTCTCCACACTGATTTCCATACTGGTTGCACAAATCTTTATTCTCACCAGCAGTGGACAAAGGTTCCCGTTTCCACACAGCCTCTCCAACATTTGTTGTTGGCTGATTTCTTTATGATAGCCATTTTTTTCTGGGGTGAGACCTTACCTCAGTGTTGTTTTAATTTGCATTTCACAGATAGCTAGTGATGTGGACCATTTCTTCATATATTTATTTGCTTCTTTAATTTCATCCTCTGAGAAGTCTGTGTTCATCTTGGATGCCCATTTCTGGATTGGGACTTTAAATTTAAGGGCCCAAATGTATTTTAGTTCTTATAAATTCTAGAGAACAGATCTTTGTCTGAGTGCTTATTAGTTGAGATTTTTTCAAAATTTGCAGGTTGCACTTTCACTTTGTTGGTAATTTCTTTTGATGTTCAAAAACTACTCAATAAATGGTGGTCCCAGTTGTTAATTCTTTCACGTATTACCCTTGCAGTTTCATGTCTGTTCAAAAAACTCTTTGCCAACCCCTATGTCTTCAAGAGTTCCTCCTACTTTCTCTTCTAGGAGAATGAGTGTTTCTATTTTAATGTTTAGATCTTTAATCCATTTTGACTTTAGCTTTGGGTGTGGTGATAGTGTTTGGTCAAGTTTTAGTTTTCAGCATGTAGAAAGCCAGTTTTTCCAGCACCATTTCTTAAAGAGGATATCTCTCTTCCAGTATGAGTGTTTGGCCCCTTTGTTGAAGATCAGGTGGCTGAGTGTTTGTAGAGGCCTCTGCATCTTCTAATTTATTCCATTGATCCTCAGGTCTATTTTGTTGCCAATACTATGCTGATTTTATCACAGTGGCTTTGCAGTATAATTTCAAGTCAGGAATTTTAATGTCTCCTGTCTTGCCTTCATTGGCCAGGATTGCCTTTGCTATTCTGTGTCATTTCTGGTTCCAAATAAATTTTAGGAATGATTTCTCTATGTCTGGGAGGTTTGTTGCTGGTACTGTGATAGGGATTGCATTAAATCTATACAACAATTTTGGGAGTATGGCCATCTTCATGATGTTAGTTCTTCCTACCAGGAGCAGGGAATACCTTTCCATTTTCTGAAATCCTCTACGATCTTTTTCTTAGAGTATTATAATTTTCCATGAAAAGATCTTTGATTTCTTCAGTTAGATGAATTCCAAAGTATTTCATTTTTGTGGTGCTATTGTAAAAGGTATTGTTTCTCTAATTTCCCTCTCAGTATGTTTGTTATCTCTGTAGAGGAATGCTGTTGACTTTTGAGTACTGACCTTGTATGCTGCTATGCTATTGAATTTGTGCATCAACTCTAGCAGCTTCTTGGTGGAGTTTTTTGCTATTCCAAGTGAACTATCATGTCATCTGCAAATAGGGATAATTTAATTCTTTTTTACCTATTCTTATTCCTGTTATCTCTCACTCTTGTCTGATGGCTGTAACCAATGATTCCAAAACTATATTGAATAGAGGGGTGATAGAGGACATCCTTGTGCTGTAGCAGATCTGAGAGGAAAAGGTTTCAGTTTTTCCCTGTTTAGAATTATATTAGCCATTGGGTTGTCATAGATGGCTTTTACCAAATTGAAGCAGAGACCTATTTCAATTTTCTGTAGGACTTTGAACATGAATGAGTGTTTGACTTTGTCAAAAGCTTTGTCTGCATCAATTGGAATCCTTCCTGGTCATGGCATATGATCTTTTTGATGAACTGATGTATTCTATTTGCTAGGATTTTATGGAAGATTTTTACGTTTGTGTTCATGAGGGAGATTGGCCTGTGGTTGTGTCTTTCCCTGGTTTTGAAATCAGTTTAATACCTGTGCCTCCAGAAATGATTTTGGGATGACTGCTTCCTTTTCAATGTCAATGAAGAGTTTGAGGAATATAGGTATCATATCTTCCATAAATTTCTGGTAGAATTCAGCTGTAAATCCATCAGGACCTGTATTTTTCTTCGTCGGCAGGCTTTTTATTACATTACATATTGTATTGACTGTTAGTGGGTTGTTCAGAATTGCTAAATCTTCTTGATTCACTTTCGGTAATTTATATTTTTCTGGCAGTCTGTCCATTTCATCTGTCTTTTATTCTGTGAGCATAAAGACTGACAAAGTAGCTATTGATAGCCTTCTGAATTTCCCCTCGGTGTGTGGTGATTGCATCCTTTTCATTCCTCATTGCTATTTGAATTTTCTTTCTTCCTTTCGATGAGGTTAGCTGGGGCCTCATCGATTTTATTGTCTTTCAAAGAAACAGCTTTTTGATTTGTTAATTTTTTGAACTGTTTTCTTCATCTCAATTGAACTAATTTCTGCTCTAATCTTAATGATTTCTTCCCGTCCTTGAGCTCTGTGTTTGGGTTGCTCTTCCTTTTCTAGATGTCGGAGGTGTGACATTAGGGTATTTATTTGCTCCATTCTGTTTTCCTATGTGTGAGTTCACAGCCATGATTTTCCCTCGGAGAACTGCTTTCATTGCATCCCATAAATTCCAATAAGTTGTGGTTGAATTTTCATTGAATGGTAGATATTTTTGAATTTTTTGTTTGATTTTATCTATGACCCATTGATTGTTGAGTATGGTGTTGTTTAATGTCCATTTATTGAGTGTTTTTCTGGTTTCTTTTGTTGTTTATTTCCCGTTTCATTGCACTGTGTTCAGATAATATGCATGGGATAATTTCTATTTTCTTGCATATATTTAAGCATGACCTATGGGCTAGTATGTAGTGTAGTTTAGGAAATTAACCATGTGCCACTTAAAAAAATGTGTATTCAGCTGTAGTTGAGTGGAACACTCTCTATATATCCACCAAGTCCATTTGTTCCAAGCTCTGGTTCAGTTCTGCTACTTTGCAGATTTTTTGTCTGGTTGACCTATCTTTTTGGGATAAGGGGGTGTTAAGGTCTCCTGCTAGGATTTCAATCTTAGATATTAGGTTTTTCATGTCCATTAAGATTTGTCTTACATAGTTGGGTGCTTCTCTGTTTGGTGCATAGATATTTATGAATGTAACCACTTCCTCTTGAGTATTTCCCCTAACCAATATATAGAGGCCTTCTTTATTTCATTTGGTCTTTCTTGGTTTGAAGTTGAGACTGTCTGAGAACAGAATTGCTTCTCCTGCTTTTTTTGAGGTGCTTTGGCATGTACTGTTGTTTTCCATCCTTTGACTTTAAGTTTATGAATGTCTTTTTGAGTTATGTGTGTTTCTTGTATACAGCATATTGTTGGGTTTTGTTTTCTAATCCACTCTGCCAGTCGATTTCTCTTAATTGGTGAATGAGGTTATTTACATTGATGGTTATAATTGGAATGTGTTGACTTATGACTGTCATGTTGTTTGCCTGCTGTTTTTCACTCCTTTTTGTGCTGTGTTTAATTGTTTGCCCTACTTAGTGGGTTCCTTCTGTTCTCTTTCGTGGAGTTCTGGTCAGTATGGTCTCTCTCTAGAACATCTTTCAGTAGCCTGTGTAGGGATGGCTGTGACATCATGATATTCTTTAGTTGTTCTTTGTCATGGAAGTATGTCACTTCCCCATCCAACTTGAGAGAGAGTTTTGCAGGGTGTCGTAGGTAGTCTGGGCTGGAATTTGGTTTCATAGACAACCTGAAGTACTCTGCTACATGCTCTTCTTGCCTTCATAGTTTGGGAAGAGATGTCAGTCATAGTTCTGAGTTTTTTAAAAAATGTGATCTGCTTGTTTTCTCTAGCAGCTTTCAGTGTATTATTCTTGTGTTGGATTCCTGGGATCTTGACTATTATATGTCTTGGTGTGTTTTTAATTGTGTTGAAGTTATTTGGTGTTCTGTATGCTGCAGTTACTTAAAGTTAGATTGCTTCCTCATATATTGGCAGTTTTCTATTACTTCTTGCCATATTCTTTTCATTTCATTTGTATTGAGTCAATCTTTTTCATTGATGCCTCTTATTCTCACATTGTTCATCTTTTCATTATCTTGCAGGTGATGAATTGTTTTTTCCTGCATCCTAGTTGTTTTTAAGGGATCTTTTTTATGTTTTCACTAGCTGTAGCAGCGTCTTCAAGATCTGTCTTTACTTTCACTCAAACAGTTTGCCTGCTTGTGTTTGAGATTTAAATTCATCTATATCTCTTTGACTCTGCTTCATGTGATCTACTTCTTTCCTATATTGCTCATTCAAGGAACCCATCATTTTTCTAATCTCCTCTATTGTTGTATTAATGTCTTCTTTAGATGCAGTTATTAGTTCTTTTACCTCTGAGTGTTTTTTTTTTTTTCAGATTGGGTTTCTTCTATATGTTTCTGTATTTGATCCTGTACTTTGGATGCTATGAATTCAGGGATTTCTTTTTTATTTCAGATATTAATTCTTCTCTGAGTTCCTCTATACCTTTGCGCTGTTGCTTATTTAGTTCTTACTCAATTAGTGCATACATTTCAGCTGAGCTAGTGTCCTCTGTACTTGTTCTGGGTGGGCATTGAGTTTCCTCCATATGTTTCTGTATTTGATTCTTTACTTCAGATGCTATGAATTCAGAGATTTCTTTCTTGTTCCAGAAGTTAATTCTGCTCTGATTTCCTCTACACCTTTCTACTGTTGTTTCTTTACTTCCATCACTCTTAATTCTTACATTTCAGCTGAGCTAGTGTCCTCTGCACTTGTTCTGGGTGGGCTCAGGACCTGTGATTGCATTTTGGTCTTTTTCATTTTCATTTCATATAGCACTAACCTTTGACCTTTGGTGTTGAGCTTGTGCAGTTATAACCCTAGTACCTAATGAAATTGAGATGCAGACCTATTAAGTTTGAGTTTATCTAGTTATACCTGACGTGGTCCAGCTGTTTTGTCCTGCTCCTTCCTGCTGCAGCCCTTGGAAGTGAATCTGCTGTGTCCCTCTGGTGAACCTGTGGTGCCCCAGTGTTGTGTCCCTGGCCCAGAGGGTACCAGGGAGCACAGAAGCTCTCCCACACACTAGCTGGGCCTGGACTTGGGCTGGATCTGGGGGTCCCAAGAGCATCGCAGAATTTGTCACTAACTTGGTGGGCTTGGGGGCAGGGGCTCTGGAGACCCTCATTTCAGGGACTGGCCTGGACTTGATCTGGGGAGATCCAACCAGCACAGAGGAGTGCAGGAGCTCACCTCTACACTCACCTGGACTGAGTTGAGACTGGATGGAGGGGTGAAACTTTCCCAAAAGAGTGGGGCATAAAGAGTCCCGAGAAAATGGCAGAAGGTCTCCCTCAGCTAAATATTATTCTTAATTAAAATATTTGGATATTTGTATTTGTATTTCCCCTAAAAGAAATTATAAGTTTATTCAGATTTCTCAAAAATTAGAATCTTAATCTATGACTTCAGAGCACTGCTGGCAAGTGCTTCTCTTGGACCTGGAACTTAGCATAATTTTGAGAACTTGTATTTAGCCCTGGTTAGAGAGTGAGCCTTTTCTCACTGGCAAATTTGAGTTAAGATTTCTGAGACTTTCAAGCTCAGGAAGGCCAACCTATACCCTGGGAGTGGAAGTCAGTGTCAGCCTAAAGTTGAGAGTAGATGCCAGCAAACTTTTTCTGTAATGCGACAAACAGTAAACATACTGGGCTTCGTGGTCCATGTAGTCTCTTTCTCAATAACTCTAGTCTGCTATTAGCAGATGCTACCTTAAACAGGTGACAGTGAGAGGGCCTGGCTTTGTTCCTGTAAGACTTTATTCATAAAAATGGTAGCAGTTCTGTTTGGCCATAGTTTTGCAATCCATAGCTCAGAATATTGGGGAAAAGAGTGCAAAAAAAGAGAGGAGAATGAAATTGAAATACACTTATGAAAGGAGAAATCATGCTCTCAAAAACAATTCAGCAATTTAAAGGAGGCTTACAGGTGTTGGCTACCATGAAATTGCTTCCACTTCTCTATTTAGTAGCTCAGTAAGGGAAGACTCTTAGGAGAAATGGGATGAAGAAGCGTGTCTGAATTAAGGATCTTTGTTTTCTTTTCATTTCTGTTTTATGTATTGAGTACAGGGTCTGCAGGGTCTCATTATGTAGATTGGACTCATAGTGATTCTCCTGTTTTCAGCCTCCCAAGCTCTGGGATTATAGGTGGGCTCCACCACGCCCAATCTCAGTTACTGTCTTAACTTGTCCAGAGGGTGGGGCTGGCATGGTACGCAGGGAATCAAACTCCAGTCCCTGTGTCTGCCTAAGCAGGCACTTCAGTCTGCAGAGCTGTCTGCCTGGCCCATTTTATTACTTTTCTTTCAGTTTCCGTATTGACTCCCTTTCACTTGGTTAGTAAGTGACTTTAAACTCCTTCCCCTCTTCCTAGGAGAGTCCACTAATACTAAAGGTGAATTACTAGCAACGTGTAGCTTGAATTATTACTCCTCCTAGGAGAATTTTCACTTTGTAAAGAAAATAAAGTGAAAGAACTTAACATAATATTTCTTTCTAAGAAATAAATCTTTTCTTTTAAAATGTGTACAATAGACATACCTTGTTTCTGAGCCTCCTCTGTCCACTATGCCATCTGGGATGTAGTTCAAAGATTGGATAGGGATTGTGGGTTCTGTTGCAAATATTTCTTGGTAACGCAAGAAATTTTATTTGTTTTGAAAGAGTCATGTTACAATGTCTTGTTTCATGAAAAATATCAGGGTCACTTTATTCTTATTTTTTAAATAATTTATGTATTTAGTACAGGGTCTCACTATGCAGCTCAGACTTGAAGTGATTCTCCTGTCTCAGCCTCCCCAGCGCTGGGATGACAGACGAGCACCACCATGCCGGGTTTCTGTGACCGGCTCTGTGGGTTCGGCATGACATGCAGTATCTGGGGCTGGGGCTTAGAACAGTATCTCCCCAGCCCTAGCTTAACTTTATAGCAGAGTGATGTAATAAGACAACCCCAGACAGAAATGTTGCATAATAGCAGCAAACTGGACTACGAAATAAAGCAAAAAACAATCAAACATACTCAGTCCAGTTTTAGCTTTCACGTTCAGTATTTTCACGTCAAATTGTTGATGATAGAGCTGATATTGGTACCCTTCAGTTGTGTCCGTATATGCATAATTCAAAGAAGTATTTCTTTTGGCTTTAAAGTTGAGATTTTTTTCAGACTGGTTTAAAGAAATAACGCAAAATCATTGAAATAAAGGAAAAATCCCATGGTTCTGAATTAAATAAGAGCTGGTATAAATTCATAATTTTTGCTCTTAGATAGAGTTTGAAGTCCTATTCTCAAGACTTAAAAAGAATGATCAACATCATATTAATGAGTAGTCCAGGTTTCTTTATTTCGTTTGCTAAATATGTAGGTGATTACAGAATGTTTGGGAAAATAGGTAATTTTTTATATTGGGAAAGAAATCTGTAAGACGAGCTAAGAATAACATAATAAAGTTCTCTAACATATTAGATTGTTTCAAAAGTATTCAAGACAAAGAAATAAGTTTTCATTTAGAGAAGAAGGGACTATCTGTTCATTAATAGTAATTTGATTCAAAGGATTGAAACACATTCATAACATTATGAATATGAATATCCATAAAACAGAAAAGAATATTGAAATGTAAAATAAGTAAAAATATGAACACAAAAACCCCTCAACACTTTATCATGTGTGAAGCATACCAGGAAATTATCTCATTTTAAAAACCAGCAAGCAGAATGAAATAATCTAGCATGCATCCTGGCTTTCCTATATGTTTTGTACCTCTGATAGCTAAATAGTTGATGAGAAGTTTCTCCTTATAGGAATATTTTAGGTGACAAAAAAGGACAAAATTAGAGAATTACTGCTATGTGACTGGGGCTCACCTAAGTTAGGAGTAAACAGAAATTTTGTTTAAAGGATCAGGTATTAAATATTTTAGGCTTTGTTGGATGATGCATTC
The DNA here is from genome assembly GCA_004027165.1 of Ctenomys sociabilis. Taxonomy (NCBI): domain Eukaryota; kingdom Metazoa; phylum Chordata; class Mammalia; order Rodentia; family Ctenomyidae; genus Ctenomys; species Ctenomys sociabilis. The sequence continues at coordinate 184 of PVKA01010075.1, read as the reverse complement.
TCTTTATGACTATAGAAGCCTGTAATCAGAATATGGGAGCAGTTATGGGTGTTATCAAAAGATGGATATCATTGTGTTATAATAAAACTTTATTTGTAGAAACAATGGTTGGATTTGCCTGTAGGTTGTAGTTTGTAGAGTCCTGATATAGATTTTAGCCATTAGTGTCTGATTTTTCAAAGAT
>PVKA01010074.1:0-65794 GCA_004027165.1 Ctenomys sociabilis | reverse complement strand
AGGGAAGGAAAGGAAGGGGGAGGGGAAAGGGAGAGGGAAAAAGGAAGGTAGGGAAAGAGAGAGGGAGGGAGCAGTAGGTGTGTGCGCAGGGGCAGCCTCAGGGCAGTGGGGACCCAGGTCCCAGACAGCACTGGGGGTTTAACTAGGTCCTCCCTGGGACCAGCTGATTCACACCTTTTCTCCTCAGCTCAAAATTATCTTTCTTTCTTCTGAAGTTTTAAGAATTGGCATCCAGAATTGGCAGTGCTCCAAAACAGGGCACACCAAGCCCCAACTGGATCCTAAAACAATTTTCTAGAATGTGTCCAGAGAACCACTGCCCTGCAGGACCCTCAGATGGAAATCATGACAGATATCTTGTTTTTAAAGTGTGGACTCAGCTTGAGGGCCATGGGATCTGTGAGGGTTTAACAATCAAGTCATCAGCACTGTGTCCAACACAGGCCCCCTCCCCCCAAGTGCCAGGCCTTTCCTGCCTGTTCCTAGAGCAAAGTGCTTAGTGCTGTTGGACTGGCTCCTGGCCTGGCCATTGCTCACCCTGGTGCACGTGAAGCTCCTTCCTGGACCCTTTGCCAACTCTGACACCTGGCTCAGGGCCCTGCTGAGCTTGTGGAGCAGCTCCTTCAGGAAGCTTCCCTGGCACCTGCTTTCCTGTAGCCTGAATTAGAGCTCTCTTAGGTCTCATGCAGCCTTCTTGCCTTTGTGCCTTTGTTTAAATTCATAGTTCTTCGTCACAAAAATATTTAGAATAGTGATTATGAGTAGAGACAAAAAATTGATGCCAGTCAATATGGAAGGATGGCTGGGTGGGATGGGTGGAGGATAGATGGATAAGCAGAGCTGTTTGTGAACTATCTGCCTTTGAGTGTATCTGTATATAACAAAAAATGAAAATGTATCCTTTGTACTCTTTTTTTAATGGAGAGATTTCTAATGGCTTGAAGCCAGTTCTAGAACAGTTAAACAGTATTATTGCTTTTATATTCCAACAGGAAATATGGGATGTATAAAATCAAAAAGGAAAGACAATCTGAATGACGATGGAATAGATTTGAAGACTCAACCAGTACGTAATACTGACAGAACTATTTATGTGAGAGACCCAACGTCCAATAAACAGCCAAGGCCAGTAAGTAGATAGTCTCAGGGGAGCATTCCCACCGCAGGATCAAAGTGTGGCTGCGATACTCAATCCCTCTCTATGATTTGTGCATGCAAATATCACACTGATTACTTGGGCCCCAAATAATTTCTGATATGCATCATCATAAATTAATCCTTTGAAGACCATGTAAACAGTTTAGAGAAGACTAAGGCACTTACTGGACCACAAACTTGGTCATGTCTCCTGTGTAGACGAAACCATCTTTCCTGTTACTCTGGCTAAAGATGGCCAGTGGAGCCCAGTGTGGTGGCCCACACCTGGAACCCAAAACCCAGGAGGCCGAGGCAGGAGAGTTGCTATTGAGTCTCAGGCCAGCCTGGGCTATGTAGTGAGTCTACCATGAAGTACACAGTGAGACCCTGTCTCAAAAAAAAAAAAAAAAAAAGATGATTAGATTAGCACCATAGACTGGATGCAAAAAGAAATCCTGGATTCACATTAGGAGCTGCATGGTGCTTCTGGATATGCAAATTACCATTGTAGCATGTGGAATTATGGATAGAAATGTAGCTACTCCAGGGACTGGGGATTTGGCTCAGCGGTAGAATGCTTGCCTAGCAAGCTGGAAGCCCTGGGTTCGGTCCTCAGCACCAAAAACAAAAAATAAACCTCCCCTAGAAATGTCGCTACTCCAAGTGTATAAGATTATTAATAGTTTTGAGAGTTTTCTGATGATAAACACACATCACTAACGTGTGTGTGTGTGTGTGTGTGTGTGTGTGACGCTTCGCGTTTACCCCACTGCCTTCAGCCTCTCTTACTTGGAGAAGGGGCCTTGCTTCCCTTCTTGCTGCCTCAGCTTCCCAGGTGGCCTGGGCTGATGTGCGTACCACTATGCCCAGCATCAATCTAAACATTTAAAATGTGTTAAAGAAGCATAGATATGAAAAGACTTAGGGTATTTGTATGATTATCAGAAAGTCAAATAAGGAATTAAGTCACACATGGTCTCCTTTTAGAGCTCAGAGTTCCCTTTAAAAGGAACAATTCGTTTCCGGTGCCAAATGCTGCACAGCTTTAAACCCAGGGCATTTTGTTTGTTTACTTTGTTGTTTTGGTTTTGTTCTCAAATTATAAAATGAGATGTCCTTATTCAGAAAGACAAGCGACCAATAGAGTTACATCCGTTTTCTCCTCTTGTTCAGAGTAAGGGATGTTACGGCTCGAGTTAGAAGGCTAAAGTCTTTCCATCCCCTCTCACGCACCAGAAGTGTTTGCATCTGTGCCTTCTGTAGCCACAGACACCCTCGCTTTGAGCCAGGTTGCACGGTCTCTGTGGCCATACATCACTGAGCCACGTGTGTGCCGTGGACTGACTGCCCTTGGGTCTAACGAAGAGGCGAAGACAGATTGCTGCTAACCCAGCAGAGCTCCAGGAAAAGCTGTTTTTAAGAAAGATCTAAGCAACAGTGTGAGAGCCATGTGCAGTCTGTCCTTTGGTCCTGCAGAAGGCATTAGGATGGGCTGGGTGGGGTGGCATTGGGCTGCAGCCCCAGCTAGGTTGGGGGCTGAGGCAAGAGCGCTTGAGCTTAAGAGTTCAAGACCTGGCCTGGGGAAGGTAGGTCTCCTTAGGAAAGAAAAGCATTAGCCACATTTGTAAGTTAAGTCTGATATTTGAAAATTTCCCTGCTGCTTTTAATTCGCTTCTCTTCTAATTATTGCCTCTGAATCATGTAAAATAAATTATATGTCCTAATCATGCAAGTCTAAATGACCAGATTTTTTGGAGTCAGTGTAGAGCTTCTTCTGTATGTAGCTCTTGAAGTGTAGTGCAGATCCAGGGATTGTCCAAACACTTCTTCAGGTGGTGAATTAGCGATGCAGGCTGACTCTTATGAAAATTTGAATTTAAGTATAATACTTTTTCTTCCCATTCCATGAAATCACATTAATCAAGGAAGTGAGTTCACGGCTCATGAGGCTGCTGGCAGCACCTCCCTTAGGAAAGCCGAGGACACTTCACAGGGCCTCGCTGGCCTGGCACAGGCCCTTCCCAGTGGCCCACTTCCCGCCCCAGTGTCCAGGCTGTCCCTTGAGCCCCCAGTCAGTCTGGGTTGGCCTGGAGAGCCTGGGCCAGCTAGGATTTGCTCCCAGCGGCTAGTGGCAGCTGGCCACGCACTTTTCACCACGTCCCGGAAACATGCAGATGGCTGTGCAATAAGCCCTGAGATTATCAGGGCCTGCTGCTGCTGCCTTCCCGTCTGCTGTCCCTAGAACTGTTTTCCATGGCTGCTGGGGCTCAGGCCTTTGCTTGTGACTAAGCAGAAAGACTGAAGCAAGAGAAGGGATGAGGCACAAGCTGCTCCTCCACACCTGTCTGCTTGGGCACTGGAGGCTTGGAGGAGGCCACTGAGCCATGAATCGCCACCTTAAATGACGGTAAGGTTCTGTTGCCATCCAAGATGGCAAACCACAGTGGGGCGGGCTTGCAGTAGCGGCCGCGCCAAGCCCAGGGTACTGTCTGCCAGCACAGGCAAGCGGAGCAGAGCCCCTCGCAGGAGAAGGCAGGTGCACTCCCTGGTCTTCTGGTGAACTGCCCTTCCTGCTTACTCAGTAAGCAAACTCACACCCACTTGCTGCTGTTAGGAAGAGGACGCAAATGCATGTGAGCAGAAAAGGCAAGTGTGAACCATGGTTTAAAACACATGCTCTCTTGTAGGTGCCCGAATCTCAGCTTTTACCGGGACAGAGGTTTCAAGCAAAAGGTAGGTTTTCTTAGCAACTGAATTAACGTTTTTTTTCCTTACTGTTCAAAGAAATCACAGTCCAGGATGTGTGAATTTATTTTTTTATTATGGGACAAAGCATACATAAATGAAATTTACTATTTTAGCCTTTTTAAGTGTCAGGCTCAGTAGCACTAAGGCTTCACCTTGTTGTGTACTGACCACCAACATCTGTCTGAGAACTCTTGTCAGCTTTAGACACCAACTCCTCTTGTCCTCTCTCTGGTTCCTCTGGGAAGCCCAGTGCTCTTGCTGTGTCTATGGATCTGATTATTCTAGATGATTTGGGGGCAGCTACACAACAACGTGTAGGGTTAGACTCTTAGGCTGGCAGATGTGACTTCTGCTCATGGTACTGCACACTGAGTGTAGAGCATCCTGCACTGTGGCCCCGCCCCTCCAGCAGTAAGGTGTGACCACATCCCACCTGCCCCCCTTGTCCCTGCTTCCTCATCTCCTTTGATCCCCTAGGGATTTTTGAAACTATTTCTGCTGATTGAGTCTTAAAAACTTGTACTTGTGTTCTTCGTTGCCAGATCCGGAGGAGCAAGGGGACATTGTGGTGGCCTTGTACCCCTATGATGGCATCCACCCAGATGACTTGTCTTTCAAGAAGGGAGAGAAGATGAAAGTCCTGGAGGAGTGAGTGTGCCTGCAGGATGCCCCCCTGCCTGGGCTGGGCATGAGGCCACCAGCCCCCTGGTGGCCATCAGTCAGCAGTGGAAGAAGCCCTTGGAGGAGTTTCCTTTCTGAGTCCAGCTGTGTGCCCTCCCCATGAGTTTGCCCTTTGAAGCAGAAACCAGTTCTTTGCAGGTTGTGCTGCCTGGGGAACAGGGGTCTGTGTGAGGCCTGCAGGCCATGTTAGGTGGCTACTTAGTTGCGTCTCATTGCCCAGATGCGCTAGGCTCATGTCCCAGCTGGGAGGTCTCCTGGGGTCGGTGCTGTGGCAGCAGCGTGCTGGGAAAGCACCGCTCAGCTGCACAGCGCTTCCAGGAAGATGACTGGACTCTGGTCTCCTTGACCCCTACATGGTGAGCCACAGACACGTGGCCATGCCTAGGCCCCAACAGCCCAGGGCCCAGGGAGAATGAAGAACTCCGAGTATTTTAATTCTGGCTTACTTTTCCAACTGACTTGGCATGAAGAATCACCCTGACGCACTGTGCCGAGGGAGGGGACTCCAATATTAAGGGCTGATGGAGCAACGTTGCTTTTGCATTGAGTCCAAACCTGAGTCTAGACTTGGCCCTGCCTCGGGATGGCTGTGTGACATTGAAAGTCTAGGCAACATCTCCAAGTTGGCATCTTCAGTTATGTGATGGGAATAATAGTCCCTTGAACATGGGCTTGTCAGGAGCGTGGCCTCAAGTGTGTGTGTATGCATGTGCACGTGTGTGTGTGTGTGTATGTGTGGTGTGCAGCCCTCGCTGGCCATCTCATATCGCAGAAGATGGGTTTCAGGCCCCCCCATACTAAAGTCCATTGCATAAAGCCCCTTACATAAAGTATTGCCTAGTATTTTCACAAAACTGTGTATAGCCTCCGTTTGCTTTCTACCCATCTAGATTCCTTGTAGGCCCTAAGCAACGCAGTTGCTGAGGAGATAATTCCTGCACAGTGTTGTTCAGGGAATGATGAGAAGGGAAAGGTCCCGTGTGTCTCCAGCGCAGGTCCAGCGCAGGTCGGATGGTGGTACAGATGCAGAGCCCAGGACCTGAAGGTCCAGCTGTGCATGTACACACTGTGCTGGTGGACAGCAGGCAGCGGCTGAGCGTGGCTGGCTGTCCTCATGTCCCAGGGGCATGGTGCCTCCTGTTTGCCTTTCCAGTCCGTCTCTCTCCTCCCCTGACCCCAGGTCTGCCGTATGTCTCGAGGGTGAGGCCACCTGCTTGGAACTGTTTTATGGTTGTTCCTTCCACTCCTGGCATCCACCTCCATGCAAATTAGGCATTTTAACAGGGAATTTGAGCGCTTGAGCTTGAGCTGCAGTCCATTCTTCCCTCGACCTTTGTTCCTAAAGCATTTCTCTGCTCATAGGATCCATCTCACCCTCTTGTTTTAGTCTTGTGTAGACAACAATAGGCTTCCACATTTAAGGTTTTCGTCTACAGTTTTGTGAACTGAAGGGGGGGGCTGTACACGATGGACTCCTCACTCCACAGTGGGCTCTCCCCTGCCCCCCCCCAGACAAATGCAGGTGCTGTTTAGCCCTTCTGTCTTGGATGTAAACACTTTCTGTGTGTGTTTTTATTCTAGACATGGAGAGTGGTGGAAAGCCAAGTCCCTTTCAACCAAGAGAGAAGGCTTCATTCCCAGCAACTACGTGGCCAAGGTCAACACCTTAGAAACAGAAGAGTGAGTCCCTGTTTGCTCCCACCCTGAGGACAGTGCTCACAGTGGTGAGACACTTGTTTGTCACCATCCTCTGCCCACTGGATCTAAGGCCTCTGAGCTGCTGCATTGTCTTCACAGGTGGTTTTTCAAGGACATAACCAGGAAAGATGCAGAGCGACAGCTCCTGGCACCAGGAAACAGTGTGGGGGCCTTTCTCATCAGAGAAAGTGAAACACTCAAAGGTAGGAAGTGGTTACAAGTTGATCTCTTGTAAATGCTGCTTAGGAAGCAGTTGCTCAGAAAATATTCTAAAAACTACTAAAAAAAGGATATAGTCAGTTTGGTAGTGAAAGTTTGTACTTTGATAACAATAAACCCAAATGATGCATTTTGCTACTGACTTGAGCAGGTATACTTCCAACCAGGCCTTGTTGTGCCTTATGTTTGCTGGATTTCTTGCATTACTACTCAGAGTGAATCTTAAAGTTTTAAGAGACGGGAAATCCAAATGATTCTTCTATTTAGCTACTAGCATGGCAATAACGTAGCATGTTGGCAGTTTGGGGAGCAAAGAAAGTGCTGGCTTTATTTGTCGGCTAGAAGTTTTATAAGACTTTTAAAATTATGAATTATGTACATGTTCAGCTTATATTTTGCATATTTTATGACAAAATGTATAGCACAGTGTTGTATGATGCAAGCTTTGTGGGTTTTTATTCTGTATTTAGCACAGGGTGTACAGGGTCTCACTACATCAGACTCAGTGATTCTCCTGTTTTCAGCCTCCCAAGCATTGGGATTACAGCACACGCCAGCATGCCTAGTCTCAGTCTCAGCTCAGCGCACCTCGGGGACAGGGCTGGCATGACACACTGGGGATCAGCCCTGGGCACTGCGCTCCGCAGGCGCCGTGGTCCACTGAGCTATCACAAGCTTTACTTGTGAAGTGTAAATGTGGCCTTTGCTTACCTTCCTTCCCACAGGAAGCTTCTCCCTGTCTGTCAGGGACTATGACCCTGTGCACGGTGATGTTATTAAGCACTACAAAATCCGAAGTCTGGACAATGGAGGCTATTACATCTCTCCACGGATCACTTTTCCCTGTATCAGTGACATGATTAAGCATTACCAAAGTAAGTAACACCAAAGGTTGAACAAAGCATGAGCGTTAGGACAAGTGTCAGATGTCAGAGCTGCCTTTTGTATGAAAGCATTTTATGTATCATGTCTGTCTTAAAGCTGGCAACTTATAGTCTAAAATTGATTCTAAATTTAACTATGGTTAAATATACAAGTGTTCCTTAATTTATGATGAAGTCATAGTTCTTTAAACACATGAAAAATTGTAAACATGCAAGTTGACATTTTTCTTTTTTGACACCAGGGATTGAACTCAGGACTTTGGACTTGCCAGGCAGACCCTTATGCCACTGAGCTAACTCCCCAGCCAAATACACAAGTTGAACACACATTTAATATTCCTAATCTACCAGAAACATAGCTCAGCATAGCCTACATAAATGTGCTCCACACACTTGCAGTAGCCTGGAGTTGGGTAAAATCATCTACCACCACCAAGCCAATGTTATCTTAAAGTATCAAGAATCTCATTAAGTTGTTTAACACTGTACTGAAAGAGAAAGCCAGAGCAGTTGCATGGGGCACTTTGCTACCATGATAAAGTAATAAAAAAAACCTAAATGGAACTGTTGTAAATGGGACACTTGCTGATTGTGGAGATGCATTCAAAGTGAGAGCTGATCTTTTTAAATTACTACACCAGTCCTTTCTGCCCAGATAGTCTTCATAGCTATAGATTCTATGTCTGAGAATTCAGCAGTCAACCAGGGATAGAAATATTTTTACAAGTTGAATCTCTATTGAACATATGCAACTCTTTTATGTAGCATTGTTATCACATTAAGTATTACAGGTAATCTAAGGATAACCCAAAGTATACAGAAAATGGGCATAAGCTGGAGGTAAATGCTGCTTGGCACGTGACGTTCCACAGTCAGAGAAAATGTCTAGGTTTTGGCACAGTGGATATTTTTCTGATGAACCCAAGTATTTTATTTTATTTTATTTTTTTGGTACTGGGAATCAAACTCAGGACCTCACACTTGGTAAACAGATGCTGTGCCACTGAGCTAGATCCCCAGCCCAAACCCAAGTATTTTAAAGCAGAATGCAATTTCACATACCTGTGTGTGTATGCATATATGTCATGTGTAGAAGTAAAGCACACTTTTGATAAAAGAAACAGAAACAGTGCCTCTGACATGGCAGGTCAGTGTTCCCATCTCTGGTGTCACTTTCCAGCCCTGTATGGTGGCCTTTAAGCCCACTTCTTCTATGTCTAGCATTGATTTGGAAGTTGGTACTGCTGCTGCTTTCTGCCGTGTTCTCTAAGAAACTACATGTTGTCAGTGGACTCAGACCCAAAATACAGTGAGAGCCACGGGCCCTGAGAAATCCCTTCCCCATCATCCTCTGTCACTCATGTATCTGGCCCACTGCAGTGCTGGGGTGCAGTTCTGAGCTCGGGGCCCAGGGTGCCCAGGCTGTGTCCTCACCTTTGTGCCCCATGGAACAAGAATCTGAAAGCACGTTCCATGAAGTATGAGTGTCACTCAGTGTCATTTTCTGTGCTGCTTTACTTTGCTGTTTTCATATATTGGCAATAGCACTGGATAAAATAAATTGTTTCAAGTTGTCTTAAGAATTTCAAAAGTCAAGATTATGGATGAGATAGCTGTGTCAGCAATTTAGGTGTGTAGACAGTGGCACATGGGATATTTGTAAGTTAATAGGCCAAGCTTTGCTTTGTTGAAACCAGTAAGACACAAAGTATGTGCAGTTGACTCTTCACAGCTGTAGATTGTATGTCTGAGAATTCAGCAATCAACGAGGGATAGAAAATATTTTTTAAAGTTGAATTGCTATTGAACATATGCAACTTTTTTATGTAGCATTTTGCACATTAAATATTATAGGTAATCTAAGGATGACCCAAAGTATACAGAAAGATGGGCATAGAGTAGAGGTAAATGCAGTGTCATTTGGTGTCCTGAATACCCGTGTGTGTGGCATGGGCTGTCCTGTCACTATGTTCTGTGGACATGGGCTGTGGGTACTCCTTAGATCTGGTTTTCTCTCACACATCAGAGCAGGCAGACGGCTTGTGCAGAAGGCTGGAGAAGGCATGCATCAGTCCCAAGCCACAGAAGCCGTGGGACAAGGACGCCTGGGAGATCCCCCGCGAGTCCATCAAGCTGATGAAGAAGCTTGGCGCCGGGCAGTTCGGGGAAGTCTGGATGGGTGAGTGCCCAGGCCAGGGTCCACTTGGAGATGAGGGGGAGGAGCTTTCTGGGTTTTTCAGCTTCCAAGCCAGCCTCCGAGTAGTGTCTGAGGTCCCATTGTTCTGCTTTCACCTGGTCACATGGGACCAAGATTGACCTGCGAAGTCTGTTGTGTCAGCTCCTGCTCTTCTTTGTGACTTAATACTTCTCTGACCATAAGTCAGGGAGCAACGAGAGTGTTCTGTCTACTCTTCATTAATTCTGTGGCCCTTGGGTCCTCAAATTGGCTTCCATCTCAGAGAGAGCTGCACTTATGGTTGGGGCCACTGGCTTAATAAAACACCTCCCATTTATTGCAATTTGAGGGTCACAAGAGCCTTTCCAAAGACTCTCCAAGTGGCATCATTAGGGAGCTCTTCCTTAGCCTACTGCCCAGTCTGCCAAGACTGGGCATGCCCAGCTCGGCAGGGGCCTTCTTCAGAGGGTTCTTTGGGCCTATCTTTTCTTTTGCAATAAGAATCTAAAAGAATTTTAAGTCATCCTCATCACAGTGTCCTTGTGGCTGTCATGAGAAAATACAGTTGCTGCTGGTGAGGGTGGCGCATGCAGTCAGACACAGCTGGCTAAGTGGCCTTCTCTGCGCCCACTGTGTATGAGTAAAAACAGAAAGAACTTCCAGGTAGAAAGGGCAGTCAGCTGCCTGTAATGCTGCAGCCACAGCTGAGCATGACCCGGGGTCTTCCAGCCTGGTGCAGTTGCGTGGTCACCCTGCAGTCGCAGCTGAGCAGGACCCAGGGCTTCCCAGCCCAGTGTAGCCATGTGGTCACCCCCCTGCCGCAGCCAGGGCCCTCGGAGGGAGAGATTTCCCTCAAAGATGGGCCCTGGACCACAGTGCTGTGCGCTTTCTCTGGCTGGCTCTCCAGTGGCCAAAGTGGCTTTAAATACAGCAGACACGGACCTAGCCACATCTGAGTCTCACTGCACTGCCTGACACACAAGCTGCCAAGCTCATACAAGCTGCCAAGCTCAGGTAAATTGTGGTCACGCCTCATCCCGTCCCCATCTCAGCACCAGCTGGCAGTGTGGGTCAGGTACTCGATTTCGGACCTGTGGCCAGACTGGTGGTCCATGGCACTCACTCTGGATGTAGCCCCTTCCCAGTTGCGTTCTGTTGTCCTCATTTCTCTCCTCTTCTAAAACCTTAATGCGAACTTAGCATAAAATTAATCATTTTACAGTTAGCCCTTCTGGGGCCTTTGGCACCGTGGTGCGCTGTACAGCTGCCGCCTCCACCTGGTTCCAAGATATTCTCCCCACACTCACCCGCTCACCAGCCCTTGCCCTCAGTCCCAGCGGCCGCAGCTCCACTTCCTGCCTCTGAATTTGACTATCCCAGGTGGCTCTCCTAAGTCAGAGTCCTAGCACATTTATCCCTTTGTATCATTGAGCTCATTCCATGTAGCAAAATGCTCTTGCGTGGCATCCATGTTGCAGCACAGGGCAGAGTTTCCTTCTGTTCTGCAGCCCAGTGATGCTCCCTCATGTGGACACACCACAGAGTGCCTTCCTACTTTCAGGTGCTGGTGGAGGGCATCTCGGTGGTTTCTGGCTTTTGGCTGCTGGGAGTGGTGCTGCTGTGCGCACTCTTGTGGGACCTGCTGTGGGGACACTGTTTGCACTTTTCTCTGGTGTGCATCGGGAGGGCACAGGCCATTGCAGACGCTGGTGTTGGACTCTTGAGAAGCTGTAAAGCTATTGTTTACTCACTTAAAAATGACTTGCCTTCTCCACATTTCCCCCTGAGATGTTTTTATTTAATATTTATTTTTCCAAATCCACAGAAATAAAAGCAGGAATAGTTCATTGAAAACTGTGTGTCACCCATGTGTGTCTATCTCCGTTGCTGTTTCTCCGTCTCTCTGCCCTTCTTTCTGTCTCTCTCCCTCTGGCCTTCTGTCCAGAGGGACAGAAGAGACATCCGTCCTTCTGTCTCTCTGTCACACACACACACACACACACATGTGCGCACATGCGTACACACATGTTGTTGAGCCAATGAGAGTAAGCACAGATGTGGTGATTGTTTCCTCTGAGATGGTCGAGTGTGCATTCCCTCTGGCAGGACAGCCTCCTGTGCAGTCCACAATGACATCTGGAAGCTTGGCATTGGTACCTGCTGCTGTTCACCACACTGCTCCTTGTTGGTCTTACATGGCTGTCCCAATAATGTCCTAAGGCACTTCCCTGACCTAGGACTGCACTTGTGCTTCTTTAATCTGGAACAGCCCCACACCTTACCTTCATCTTTCATGGTGCCCACAGTTTACAGGACACACACAGGCTGTTTTATTTTCAGAGTATCCCATGGGTGGATGGGTGGGGTTTCTGACACTTCTCACAGTTGGGCTCAGCCTAGGCTCCTGCATGTGACCTCTGGCTGCCTAAGTGATACCCTGCTCTTGGCACATGCCAGGCAGCTCACGGTGTCCCTTCTGTTCTTGCTGGTGTTCTGTTTAGCTTTAAAGAAATACACACAATTTCTGCACTTTTGTACTGATAAATGATCTGTGGGAGATTCCTTTAGGCCATGTAAAGAGTTTTCCCGATGCCTTCTTCGCTCACCGTTCATTTCCCCTCTTGAAGGCTCCCGCACTTCCTCCCATCCTCCGCCCGTCCTCTTCCTTTCTCCCTGAACTGTTCTGCCCCTCCTTCCCTGCCAGGCCTGTCCTGACGAAGGTCGTGTCTTTATTGAGAGACTGGCAGAGAAGCCCTTCTTGTAGCTGCATTTCATCACGCTCTAGTCCGAGTGCATCTGTGGCCCTTCCTGGGTGTCCTGACTGCACCTGCAAGTGTGGACCCCAAAGGAGATGGGGGGTGGAGAGCTACCTCTGCAGCTCCATCTACAGACATTTTCACACTCAGCATAGTAGCTCGGTGAGAGAAGCATTACTGTCACTTGGTGAGATTAGATAAGGAGACTGTGAAAAAGCCAAGCTGACCAGGCTCTAGGAGCCCTCAACTCCATTTTGTGAAGCTATGTACAATGAACCTGACTTCCTGGCTTCAGTTTCCACATCAGTGAAGTGAACAAAGGACTAGATCATCAGTTGTTGAATGGTGGAGCAAGATTATGTTACGATCCAATCTGGTTTTTGGTGCTGTTTGTGTTATCGTTTTCATTTCTCTGTGTCTAACTGTAGTCCCAGAAGCTGAATTTAGATGGGATTTTTGTAGCTTTAATTATGAAATCTAACTGTAAATCGTGTGGCTTGGCCCTTCAGTGTGTCAGTGCTGTGGGGGTGTAATGCTGCCAAGTCGCTTAGCTGCAGGGCTCGCGTTCGCTGTGAGGCAGGCTCCCGGAATGGCCTGCAGTTGTGCCTCTACCCTGCCATGACCCGCCGTGGAGCTGGGATGGAAGGACAGAGGCGCACCGAGGATGCAGTGGCAGGCAGCCAAGTGCCCCCATGCCTGGGGCTGGAGTGGCTCGCATGTGTGAGCCTTATCTCAGTCCCTGCTATGCTGCTATGCAGTTGCACAGCTCCGGGAGCTTCCTGGTATGTGAGGCAGCTTCGGGGGCTTCCCTGGACCCATGTCAGCAGCGGCAAAGGATGGCAAGCTAAGGGCCATAATCGTGAAACCGGAGGCTGGCAAGCCACTCTGCCTACCTGTGGAAGCTGTCGATGGGAGCGTGGGGATAGGATAGCTTTCTCACGTGAAATTTAGGACTACAAGCAAGTAGCCTGTAAGTGCTTGGCCAACTCAGTGGGAGGACACAGAGGTCCCGTCTGGCCGCCTGACCTGCTCATCCCAGGTGAACTGAGGTTAAGCCGGTAGAAGTTGAGAGCAAGGTGGCAGTGAGCGCTGAGAGAACTGCACAGCCCTGCCTGTGTCTGTCTGCTGTGCACAGAGCGCAGCCGCACTGGTCCTTCATCAAACTGAGGAAGCGCCCTTGCCTTCACTTGCAGATTCTCTTATTTCTGGACCCTCTGTCACCCTTTCCCATTCACGAGCATCCCCAGGGCTGTATGCCCAACATTTGGGCTTCAGTTTTAGAGAACTTTAATTCAGCATGTACCCAGGTGATGCCTGGGAGAGAAATGGAAGTTTAGAAAAGAAGACAATTGCAGTGTTGGAAAATAATGCATTTTTTTTCTAACTAGAATGTTACTTTTTATTCAGTTTATCAAAAACAGTAAAAATCTCATGAAACTAAATCATTTTACAGTGAAAAGCATTGAAGAATTGACACTACATATGGATGACTCTTTACGTGAAAGAAAAAAATATACAGAGAGACCCTGGTGCGGTTTATCCAATTGTCTTCAGTAGTGACATCTTGCAAAAGTGTAACAATATCGCTTCCAGGATGGTGACATTGATAGTTACTCTTTTCAACTGTGTTTTTCCCCTTGAATGGAAGGAAGGAAGAAATAAAAGAAGGGAAGGGAAAGGAAAGGAAGGGACAAGAAAGGAAGGAAAGGATAAGGATGAGAAAGATAGGGATGAGAAGGATAGGATAGGATAGGACAGGACAGGACAGGACAGGACAGGATAGGATACTATGGGATGGGATGGGATGGGATCGGGTAGGATATTCAACATGAGGTTTTTTGCTAATAGCTCCTTAGCTACAGAAATAATGTCAGTCTGCTGAATCTGTGTCGCAGAAGAATACTGAGAGCGAGTGAAGGAGTGTTGATGGCAGCTGCTGAGATGCTCCCGTGCGGCATCTCCGTCTGACCATCTGACCACATAGCAGCAAGCAAGCCAGGTGCGATGTCCAGCTGCCACAGCTGAATTCTTCTTTCTTTATGGTTAGCAGCCCAGCTTTTCTCATGGACAGGAAAAGTGCTAAAATTATACATCGTTACCCCAAAATGTTAATAGGCGTGGTAAGTGTGAGCAACTGCTCGATGACCACCTGTGATGCTTTATGATCAGAATTTCTTTGGTCTGAAATACAGAAAACAAATACTGAGACACACCTGGGGGCAAGGGTGCAATGGGGGGGGGTGGAAGCTGGCAGTGTCCCTGTGGCAAGCCGCCTGCTCCTGTGTGGGGTCCCCCTGAACTTTGACCCGGTGACTCACTTCCTCTCAGTGGCAGAGCAGCTGACATCCCCTCACACTGGCCCATTTGGGAAACAAGCTCACAAAGAAAGGAAACATCTTTAATTCACTTTTGGTGCATTCTTCTCTGAGCCAGCTGCGTCATACGAATCGCCAGCCCTCTCTCAGCAGCAAACCCGTGCAATTTCTAACCCACCTCCCACTTGTGCTACGAGAACAATTTTTGAAAAGCCTGTTGCCACCGGAACTGGACTTTCTCGCTTTGTCACATCAGCTTCCTTAATTGTGGGCACATCCCATTTCACTAGAAGTTCTTTCCTACCTTGAACATATCTTTTTCTGAAACCATTTTCCTTCTCCTTCTATATCTGACAGCTGTCAAATATCCCCGGCTAGGTTAAAGGGAATTTCTGGTAACCACAGCATACCTGGGTAAGGTATGATTGGGTCCCTATTAACAAGTAAAAGCCGGGCGTGGTGGCGCATGCCTGTAATCCCAGCACTAGGGAGGCTGAGGCAGGAGGATTGTTGTGAGTTCGAGACCAGCCTGAGCTACAAAGTGAGTTTAAGGCCAGCCTGAACTGCACAGTGAGACCCTGTCTCAAAAAAGACAAAAAAAAAAAAAACAAGTAAAAATCGTGCCTTTCTGGTAAGGATGCGGGTGGCCCTCGCTGCGGCCCTGAGGCCCCCATTAGCAGAAACTGCCACTGCCTCGAGCTGTGGGTCCCAGTTGTGATCTTGGTGCATGTCCAGCGCCTTATCAGCGTCTTGCCATCTTCAGCAGCTCCTGATAACTTACCCTTCCTCGAAAAGCGAGCTTTTTCTTCACCCTTTGAAAATGTATTAAGGGGCCAGGGAGATGGCTCAGTGGTATAGGCACCTGCCTGGAAGGTATGTTAAGATCTCCTGAGCACCATTGTTTGCAGTGATGAAAGGGGGCACTTTTAGTTCAATGTAATGGCACAGGCAGAGAGAAAAATGCTTCATTCAGTTTCACAGAGAATTACAAAATGAAAGCCTACATGGTCCTGTGAGAGCTCACAGAGGAAACGGGCCAGCTCCAGGGTCCCCTCTTCTCCACCACAGCATCACCTGCCCGCTCCCCAGATAGCTGCTAGTCCAACACGTGTCATGATTTTCCTTCTACTTGTCCCATGGTGCTGGAATTAAAGCCAGAGCATCATGTGTGTGAAGCAGGCACTCTACCACCAAAGCTACACTGCTGTTGGTTTTTGTAAAATAGTTTCAGTACATTTGTACATGGTGGTCTGTACATTTCTGGCACTGTTGACCACTTCTGCCTATTCTTGAACTTTACACAAATGAACCGTGTTGGATGTCAGCTATGCTTTGCCAGGAACCAGTGTGGGTTATCCTTGTTTCAGTGTGAGTTACCCATGCTTCGGTGTGGGTTATCCATGTTTCTAGTGTGGATTATACATATTTTGGTATGGATTATCTGTGTCTTGGTGCGGATTATCCATGTTTCTAATGTGTATGTATTTCATCTCTCCTCATTGCCTTATAATAGTGCCTGTGTATTCATTGGTTTTACTCTTTACTTTGAAACTTTTTTTGATGGAACCGGGGATTGAACTCAGGTCCTTGCGCTTACCAGGAAGCGCTTATTCCACTGAGCCATCTCCCCAGCCCTACTCTTTACTGATGAAATAAGAGCAGCTCACAGATCTTGGCTACTGTGAGAAGCATGCTCTGAATGTCTCATGAGTTTCTACTGTGCAGCTAGGGATGAGTTCGACCTTCTAGTCTCTGGACTCTGCACTCACAGATCCAGGTGCACTTGGGTGGGAACACTGAGGAAGAACAGGCGCTGGCTTTTCTCCTGTTTTCATTCTCTAGTAGCTTTGTCCTGATAGTGACTTCTATTGCATTTGTACCATATGCAGTGCTACACTAGGGAGACTATGTGATGTTTACACATGTGAGTCTGGTTTACTTCACTTATGAGTGTATCTTCAAGTGGCATGCACTTAAATATAAAGGCTTTGAGTTTATCATTCTTTATAGCTGAGTAATACTCCATTGCATAAAAATGCCACATCTTTTCATCCATTCTTCAGGTGACGGACATCTTGGTTGTTTCCAAGATTTGGCTATCACAGATTATGCTGCTATAAACATAGATACATGTATATCACTACGATATAATGTTTTCAGTTCCTCTGGGAAAAAAAGAAATTACCTACAAAGTGAAAAGACAACCCACAAAATCGGAAAAAATCTTAACTAATAAGCACTCAGACAAAGGTCTGCTCTCTAGAATTTATAAAGAGCTAAAGAACATTAGGGCCCCTAAATTTAAAGACCCAAGGCCGGGCGTGGTGGCGCATGCCTGTAATCCCAGCACTCGGGAGGCTGAGGCAGGAGGATTGTTGTGAGTTCGAGACCAGCCTGAGCTACAAAGTGAGCTTAAGGCCAGCCTGAACTGCATAGCGAGACCCTGTCTCAAAAAGACAAAAAAAAAAAAAAAAAATTTAAAGACCCAGTCCAGAAATGGGCATCCAAAATGGAACACCCACTTCTCAGAGGATGAAATTAAAGAAGCAAATAAATATATGCAAAAATGCTCCACATCACTAGCCATCCATGAAATGCAAATTAAGACAACACCGAGATACCATCTCACCCCAGAAAGAATGAATAAATCAACTAACAACAAATGTTAACGAGGATGTGGGAAAAAAGGAACACTTCTCCAATGCTGATGGCAATATAGACTCATATGCAATGTCATAAGTAGTTTAGAGACAGTCTAAGATGCACAGCATGTAGGTAGCATGTAAATATTATGCCACCTTGTGTAAGGGATTTTAGGGGACTCAGATTTTGACATCCACAGGGAGGCCAGGGGCCAACTCTCTGGGTTATCAGAGAATCTTTTGCATCTTCATCTCTACTAAATACTATTAACTTGTTTTCCAAGGTGTATTGCTCTGGTTGCTAATAAATTGCACCTCTCTTAGGATTTCTGCTCTTTTGAAATGTTACCCAAGCACTTACCTGCTTTTCTATTTTACTAACTCATAATTGTTTGTAGGCTGTGCTTTGATATTCATAGACTCATATATAACTGAAGCGCTATTTCTATATTAACAAAAAGTTTATAATGGTATTTTCTTGGTCCAAGTGTAATTTTAAACTACTACTGATGGAATTTACCAGAAAGGTGCTCTCAAGACCTATGAAACGTCATGTCACTTATAATTGTGCATTTGGATGGCAAACTGGCTTCTCACAGGTGTTGTTCTGGTATTTTGCATAGGTGTGGCTTTCAAGAGGGACCTAGGACAGGCTTCTGTCAGTTTTTCTCCCTGACTTCTCCATATGCTCAAGTAATTATTTTCTACTGCACTCTTCATTTTGCTATAACTTGCTGCAGACCATTGCTGCAGTCAGAATTCGAAAGGAAACACTGATAAATAAGTCCGTCTTGGGAGGCGGAGCTGGGCCACACAGCAGTTCCCCCTCTGGGCTACCTCAGCAGCCTGAGAAAGCATCTGAACCTCCAGAGGAAAACCCAATAGCTGGATGTCACTGGCTGACTATAAGCTAATACCTTCTCATGCCTCTCAGCTTAAAAAATAAAAATAAACTTGTTTCCTTTTCACACATAATTTATTTTTAAAAGAACATACTCATTGACAGGTGAGGAGCTTGGAGGTTTGGCTCGGTGGTAGAATGCTTGCCTAGCAAGCTGGAAGCCCCGGGTTTGGCTCCTGGCACCAATAATAATAATAATAATAATAAGCCTCCCCTAAAAAGAAAACTCATCCAAAAAAATACAATAAAATCGAAAAAGACCAAAAACAAGGCAACTCATTGACAGATGAATCAAAATAGAATAAGAGAAAAAGGTTCTGCCGCTCAGACTCAGTTTTTGTTTTCTTGAGCATCTTCCAGTCAGTGCCGTGTGCCGCACACACCAGGGCAACGCTGTGACCCTGAACCCTCCATCACGTCTCCTCCAGAAGGTTCTTCAGCTGAGTGTAGCGGAAAGCAGTGGCCACGGGGGTCTGAGCGGGATAGCACAGCCGCCGTCCTGCTGTGGTGTATTCCTTGCACTTTCAAGCGAAGTCTGAAAATAGAAAAGTAGTTACTTCTAGTCCTGCTTTGCCAAACCGCCAAGACAGGGATTTCCCAAGAGAAAGCTCAGGATTAAAATTAAGCACTTCGTTGAGGCAGCTTCCCAAAATATGGTGCTTTAAGGGAATTGTTCAGAGAGTTGGGATTCCCCAGTGGGCGCACAAGAGCTATGGCAAGAGACACAGATGATATGAAACACGCAGGTGCATTGATTCAGGTTCCTTCATGAAGGATCCAGCGTGCCTGCTACATCTTCGGAGCACGGAGAGGGGCCAGTCCTGTCCCCTTCAGGAAGGACCCGTTCTCACCGAAAGACCTTCGACCCAATTCTGAGAAATGCTTATTTAACTCTGCCAGAGTTTGTGTGTCTATGCACAGCACTTTTTCTGGTTATAAAAATAAGATAGTCATTTTGTAAAATTTGGTAGATGGTTAAAAGTACGGCAAACAAATTAAAATTCCCCTTCATTGAGCCGCTAGAGATTGCCAGCGTTCAGTGTGTTTTGGCATATTTTCTCTCACCTCATTACCTCTGTGTGTATCTGTAAAGTGTGCTGATATTTCTTAGGCAAGACTGTGGAAATGGTGTGTGTGTGTGTGTGTGTCGATAGCATGCAAGTAGCATTTTCACTGTTATTTTACTTAAAATATTGTTGTTTTGGATTAATCAGCCTTTGTACAAAGAACGAGCATTCCCATTTTTCCCCTTCATCCAGCCATTCCTGGCTTTGTTGCTCTGCGGGGCTGAGGCTTTCTCTTCTCCTACTGCGTTGGTGCCCAGCTGCATCTGCAGAATGAGCGCTTCAGGGTTTCACCTGACGAGGCTATGCCTTGCCTTTCCTTCCCAGGCTACTACCACAACAGCACGAAGGTGGCCGTGAAGACCCTGAAGCCCGGCACCATGTCCGTGCAGGCCTTCCTGGAGGAGGCCAACCTCATGAAGACGCTGCAGCACGACAAGCTGGTGAGGCTGTATGCCGTGGTCACCAAGGAGGAGCCCATCTACATCGTCACCGAGTTCATGGCCAAGGGTAGGTGCCGCCACCACCTCCTTGCCCTTCTGTCCCTTTCTTTTTTTTCCTTTCCTTTCTTTTCTTTTCCTTTCTTTCTCTCCTTTCCTCTCTTCCTTCCTCTCAGTTATTTTGAGGTTCTGGGAAGTGGAAATAGTGAGTGAAGAGAAAAAAACAGCATACACCACTCAAAATTAGTACTTATTCATGCATAATGGACGCTATTGGGTAGTAGAGCCAAAGAGGTTAGAGAAAGAAGACATCATCTAGTATCTGTTAACATTTGGGAGCAGCGATTACCCAGCATCCTTCCAGGAAAGCCTGTGAAAAACAGAACAGAATGGACACACCTGACCTGTATTCCTTGGGTTGCTGCATCCCAGAAACTGGGCTCCGGACCAGATGCTTTGTGGTCCAGTAAATGTTGGTGATTAATTAATGCGATTCTTATAGTGATAGTGTGTCCTTCTTAACAATGCCTAGCACTTACCGAGCCCTCCACTGCCCAGATTGTAGCATTTATTGATCACTGGCTGGCTGCCAAACACTATGCTGTGCACTTTAAATCCATGCCTAAATAGACCTAGACCACTCCTGCAGTCAAGTTTCCATGCCCCACCCCCTGTACAGATTCCTGAAGTCAGTGACTTAAGCGAGGCTACTCAATCATTGGTTCTTAAGCTCAGGGGAAGCTGCAAGGCCTGCTCTAGAGATGAGAGCCAGGTCAGAGGAGAGCTCTCTGTCTGCACATGGCCACTCAGGCTGCTCTGACATTGGTTCAGGGCACAGTTGGGTCCTTGGACCCTGCCAAGCAGCAGGTGTGTGCTTGGGCCAAAGGCCTTGGGACTGAGCCCCAGCTGGGTCAGTCAAGGCTTGAGCCATGAAGCCTCACCCACCTGGTCAGAGATGCGTACTCCCTGTAGACCCGGCACTGGGGAGCTGGTGCTGCAGACATTGCTTGGCCATGTGCTGTCTGCACACAGGTGGGGAGATAAGCAGTGCCCACCATCACCCTCCCAACATCAGGTCAAAGGTAAGGACTGGAAGGGGTTGAGCTGGATCCATGTCAGGAAGCGACCACATAGAACCAGAAAACCATCATTCTGGGGTGCGTTTCCCCCAGTGTTCAGGATATTTCAGCTTTGTTTGAATTTCTCTCTTGTATGTTGGCTGCTCTGACTTTCTCCTTCTGTGTACATAGGCAGCTTGCTGGATTTCCTCAAGAGTGAGGAAGGCGGCAGAGTGCTGCTCCCGAAGCTCATCGACTTCTCTGCTCAGGTAAGGCATGAAGAGGCACAGTCTGCGTGGAAACATGCAGGGCCCTTCATGCTTTGTGCTTCAGATTTGTGAATCTGACCTTGCCATGTCAGGGAAAAGGAATTTCCTGGGAACATTTCTGAATGTGGTTGTGAGAAAAAAGCTCTTCCAAAGCACATTTCATGCACACAGTAACAGGAGCTTCAGAGAGACAGACACATGGATGGACAGACAGATGGACACACAGGGAGATGAACAGACAGAGAAACAGAGAGACACAGATGCACAGAGACAGATGGACAGACAGAGGGAGAGACAGAGACAGACAGAGTCCAGATCTGGAATGGTACCCATCTTTTGTAAAACAGGCCATCCATGTGGATATCATTTCCCCACCAGTCACAGGAACAGTGAGGCTGAGTCAGTGCATTGCCATGCTGTGTAAGTGCAGCAACCTGCCTCATGCCCATATTTCAATGATGTTAAGAATCTAAAGCAGATACTCCTAAGATCTCAGGATTATTTTTTTTTTTATGTATTTAGTATAGGGTCTCACCACACAGATTGGACTTGCAATGATCCTCCTGTCTTCAGCCTCCCAAGTGCTGGGACCCCGCAGCATTCTTAAAACAAGGAACTACATTCTCTCCCTGTCCTTCCTGTGTTTGCCTCTCTTGTTCAGCGTGTCATTAGCGTTTTTGAAAAATGCTCACTTGATATTGCGGGTGCTTAGGCCAGGGACTGCTCATTTGTTTTGGAATCGCAAGTTTCCTGAGCTCTATTTCATCCCAGAGACAAAGAGACAGAAATGCACCCAACCCTGTGCCTGACCTACCAAGGAAGAATACACATGAGTGATGCCAGCAACTGACTGTTGGTGGCCTCATTGTGTCTCCTGGCCATGTGCGGAAACTTGCTTGTTTTGTTCCTCAGTATTGGCCACGAGGGGTTTGTGCCAGGAGGCTGTGTCCCCTGTAGCCCACTGAAATGCACAAAAGCTTTAAAGACCTTCTAGAGAAAGGCTGGCTGTGTCTTCCTCAGACGTTCTTTCAGTTAGGAAATTGTTGAGGCCTTCTCAGGAAGACAGGATCAAAGGAGTGAATGAACACACGGGGAAAGCACTTCCCGTAAAATGGGATCAGAACATGTCCTCAGCAGCAGAGTGCTTGGGTGGAGGTGGGGCTCCACCCCTGAGAGCAGAGCGTGTGTCCTGGCCATGCCGCCTGCAGCATGGCCCTGGCCAGCTTAGTTTATTTGCCCATGGAACAGGAAAGGTAATTCCCACTCCAAGGAGATGTGATGCTCGGATCAAAGGAGCTACCATGGACTCAGGCCATTCAGAGCCTGTTGGTGAGAGCTGGAGAACCCTTTTGTTCCAGTAGAAGTGAGTCAGCAGATCGGCCTACTCACACCTCCCCTCTTCTGCCATCATCGCTTCCTCAATGTGGAGGAAATGCAAATGTGGACAAGGGGCCAGTGTTGACACAGAAAAAAGCGAAGTTGCTGACCTGGAGCAGAGGGAAGGTTAGGGTCCAGAGGCCTGGTGGACCCAGGCTCCCTCTGCTGGCCCTGAGTGCTTCCAGTGAACCCTAGAGGGTACAAGACCAGGGCCTGAGCCCACTGCTCTGCAGGAGGAGGAAGGGAAGTGTGGCAGGCACAGCTCTGGGTCTCGGGTAGATAGCAAGGCCAGAAATGGAGAAAATTGAAGGCTGATGTGTGTATGGTCTGGACGCGAATAAGTGAGGCCCTCTGCTTGTGTGGTGGCTTGGGTGTCTCCTATGTGGGTAAGAAAGAGCTTTGACAGGGAAGGCTTGTGACACAGGATGGGAACATGGAAAAGTGGGTGCGTGACTAGGATGCCCAAGAGGTCAGTGTTATCTAGCCGGACAGGCCTGATCTGTGCCCATCACCCTGAGGGGTAGATCCGGCATACCTCAGGTGTGTACTGTCCCTGGGAGTGACCTCCTCCTGCTGGGCAGTGTCTGCATTTGACTTTTCTTGCCAAGCTCTTAAAGTATTACCTTGTCATAGTCAAAGGTTTTAAGTCAAACCTTGTCCAAGTCAAAGCATCTGTGATGCTAATTTAACTCATTACTCTTACTACAAAGAACTGTATCTTCTGACGTAGATGTAAGCAGGGATGGGGGTCTTTTCTAGCTCTCTGTGGCATGCAGGCAGGACCGGCACAAAGCCTGACATTAGCCATGACCTCAAAGAGTGGATCGTGGTGGCTGAAGCGGTCTCTCCTGGGCCTGCTCCATAGCGGGTGGCCTGGGCTTCTGGGCTGCTGGGCTCTGTGCAGGCCTGTTGACTACAGCCGGCTTGTGCTGGATGAGCTCATGGGTATCCGTAAGAGCACTGTCATGGTGAACCATGGGGCATCCAGCTCCATGAGCAGTCCAGTGCAGGGGAAGAGCTGCGGAGGGTGCACTAGGAAGCTGGTTCAGACTGAGGGTGGGCACAGGCCAGGCAGCGCTCTGCCACGCTGCACCTCCAGCTGACATTTCTTCTTGTTTGAAAACAAGCAAACATCACCTTCTTTTAGCCTGTCCTGGTTCACGGCGTAACCCTCAGACTCTTTCCTGATCCTTCTTTCAATGTGGAGCTGATGAGACTGCCTGTTGCCCCACCATGGAGTATCTTTTGCCTCACTTGCTGCGACTTTCCTTACTATAGTACCGGCAGCAGAAGAGGGGGTGCCCAGCAGGGGCCTGTGCCCACCACTCTCGGTCTGGAGTCACATCCTCACCATGTATGTTTCTGGTAACCAGCCATGGTACCTCACCATATGGCGCCCTCTAGCCAGTGCTACCCAGAATGCCTCACTTCCCACGTGCCACCAACAGTCTCTGCTTGCACCTTGCCTTTCCCATCTGGTGCCTCAGGTTAACTTTGTCACTTTTCATACTGAACCACATAAGAACAATAAATATTAGTAATGCCAACCTCAGCTAATAGCTCCTACCCAGACCCTGAGATAGTCTAGCCTTCCCATACTTTACTATTTAGGGTGGAAAGTTAGGGATAAAGCATCAGAGGAATTATGTGAGTTCATTTAGTGCCTGAGCTCTAATTAAACAATTAGTAGGCCACAGAATGTGCTAGTACTGGCTTCTTCTCCAAGCGTTGCCAGTAGGTCAAGGGTCACTAAGGGGATTACTAAAGTCAGCAGTTTTTCACAGCCAAGAGTGTCTATTGGTGTAGGATTAATTCAGCTTGCTTAGTCACAGGGGACGCAGTAAGGGACAGAGCTGGGACTTTTCCCACTCTTGGTCTGGCGTTTGCTTCCTCTCCCATGACCTGCTTCCTCATGACCTGGCAGCCCCGCCTTTCCCTCTGTGGATGCCCCAGTGAGAAGTAGCTGGTGCACAGATGGCCGCTGCTCACTTGCCAGCAGCACTGCTTCACTTCCGGTTGTGAGTGAGATTCTGCGAGGTGCAGTGCATACTCTGGCCACCCTGTAGCCCACAAGCCCTCTCCAGTCAGGAGGGAGAAGGAACTTCTGGCTTCAGGGACCTTACAGAGCATTTCTCCTCGAGCTACATAAGGCAGCTGTGTGGTTTTCAGCCCCACCACAGGAAAATGACCCCTTTGCAAAGGACATCTGCTATGTTGGGGTGGGGGACTAGGCACAATTGCCCTCCAGCTTTAACCCCAGATAAGAGCAAAGGATAGAATCCTGCATTTGGAAAACGGAGAGGAATGTAATATGCAGAATTCACTGTCAGAGAAATCGTCTTGTTGTTCAAATCAAATATTGCCCTTTGGTAGAAAAAATCAAAGACAATTGTTTTGTGACTTTTGGACACAAAAAGTCGTTGTTATAATGACAGCTACAAATCATATTTATTTTACCTTCTCCCAGTTCATAAAGCACTTCCCCCTCCATCATCTAATTAAAGCCCCTAACGCATTCATCTGTCATAGAACAATAACTGCCCTTGGGGTTGTCCAAGGCTGCTGGGTTTTTAGAGCAGTTGAAGAGGTGTTGCTCAAAATCAAACTCAGGACAGGTGCCACCTTTGCTGCTGACCTTCATCCCAGACAGGGCCTGCAGGTGTGTGGCAGTGGGCACCGAGTCCTGGGCTCGCCACCTGGTGTCCAAGCAGCAGGGTGCTGGGGTGGCTGGTGAGCTGCTTTTATTCTGCTGGAGCATTCTGGGCACTGGATAGAGGTGTCGTTGGTGTTGAGAGATGCTGGGATCCAGGGCTTGGAAAGAAACGTGTGCTGTATGTGCTGAGAGATTCGGGAGGCTGGGCTGTGTGTGTTCATTCAAATATGGTTTTTGTTAGGGACCCCCAAAGATGAATGAAGGAGCCCTGAATGGCCCTGCGCAGACCCAGAGACAGCACTTGAGAGGCTTGGGGTTTGCAGAGCAGGTTGGGGACACCAGGAGCACAGCATCCTTTAAGGGGGAGGCAGGGCCCCAGAGCAGCAGAGCTCAGGCACCTCAAGAACAGAAGAACTCCTGCCGTGTTTGGGGCACAAGGATATCTTTGGAAGAGGCTTCCCCAGAAGTGGTTAGCTGAGGCACGTGCACAGGCAGGTGGCCCTTTGTCAGCATTGCAGGCTCTGGAAGTTTCCATCGCTGGGTTCCGCCCTTCTCAGGGTAGGGTTTGGGCACTTGCAGTCTCCCTTCTCCGTCCAGGTGCCCATGGCCTTGAGCTAACCCCACTTTTCTTTCCCCTTTCTTTTCTGCTTCCCCTTCCTTTGGCCCCTCCTTGGCCACTCCCTGTAGCACCTTCTTCCAAGTACACTTGATTTCTACCTCTTCTTAGAGAGAACTTCCCTTTTTATGGTCCTTATTCTTATTTTATTCAAGTACACTCACTTTCTTTTGTAGAAAAGAAAAATTGGAGTGAAATTGCCTAAAGACTGGCTTTAAATTATTCATTCTTTTAAAATAGAGTTCTGTCGAGTTCTTTACAGAAAATCTTTCTTCTTCATACTCAGGACATGTGCTTTAAGACACTTGTGTGTGTAGCTGTGTAAATACTGGGGTTTTGAAAACACAATAGGAAATTTGTTTTGACATCATGTTGCTCAGTGCGGCCCTTCCCCAGCCTAGAATGCTGGCTCAAGTGTTGGCCCTGAGCTCAGGTGGCAGAGTGTGCTTTCTCTGGCTTCCTTCAGGTCAGGCTCCAGTGCTGGGAAATTGTTCCCCAGCTCCCCTACCATTTCTGAAGCACCTCATCTGCCTCAGCAGCTGCTTCAAGTTTTGCCCTGGGGCCAAGGGACAGCAGAATGCCCCAGGGCTCCCAAAGAGGCTCATTGGGCAGAGGATGTCAGCAGAGCTCAGGCAGCAGGTGCCACCCTGTGGCCTCACCCTCAGCTGCTCCCTTCTTCCAGTCCGCCCCACCCCCATCTTAGTGCCTCTCTCCCCCTGGAAGCTGCCACCTGCTCAGCACCTGCCTGCCCACCCGAGTAGGTCTCGCCATGGGGCAGATCCACCCAGAGTGTCCTGCCCACACCAGTCCTTTCTGTCTTGACTTCTGTCCATTTCTTTGTGGCATGCACCACAGGGCCAGGGATATAGTCCAGTGGTATAAGCACCTGCCTAGCAAGTGTAAGGTCCTAAGTTGTAGCATGCACCACAATTTGGAATTTTTATATGAATTCTTGTTTACCTTTAAGCCTCCAGCACTAAGCACCATGCCTGACATGTAGCAGGTCCTCAGTAAATAGCTGCTGAGTACATATGTCAACCACTTGCCCCTGTTCAGTTTAGAACAGTGGGTCTTTGCTCTAATGTTCCATTCTGCTCTGAATAAGCAACTGGAAGAATGTGTGTTATTTAAAGGTTTCTGAGTCACTGTTCAGGTGTGAGTAGAGCATTTTCTTCTTCTCCTTCCTGTAACTGTGGGTTTATTTTCCTACACAAAACTTACCTTATTGGTTGAAGAGAAAGTGACAGAGAAGAAGGAAATAGAACATGAATATCAGGGACTCTGAGAAAGGACAAAGAGGTACTTTGTTTCATGTTCCTCCTGGCATTAAAAAAAAAAACCCGGGAAGAATGAGAAATTGAACGTGAAGAATTTGGCCCTGAAGCCTGTGCAGATGCATTTAATCTGGAGGAGAAAAGAACACAGCCGAGCAGGCGTCCCCTCCACGCTGTCCAGAGCCTTTTGCCGCCTATCTCCTGGTGGGAGCAGAGCCCGGCCCTGGGAAAGTCTGGATTCCCAGCTCTCACAGCTTCTCCACCCGCTTCCCTGACATCTGTGCTGTAGCGACCCCACCTTGCTGCATGTTAAGAACCAACTCTTGCGTGTTTATTGACTTTTTTTTGGCGGGGGCATCTTTTTAAAGAGAATACAAAATTTTAAAAAGAAAGGAAAAGACAGAAAGAGAAAGAAAAACAGTAGAAACAATATAGAATATATAGAATTTCAGAATTGCACTAAACAAAATAATAGCAATTCGACAATGGCTGTCATATTATGTTATTTTCAGATTGGTTGTTTAGATTACCAGATATAAGCATGCAAAATTGGTTTTTTAAAAGGTTATAAGAAATTAAAAAGGAAAAAAAATTAAGCATTAACTGCTCCTTTCAGTAGACAAGCAGAACTCAGCAGCACAATTATACACACTATTTGCATCTGTACATAAATGTATCTTCAGCCCTTCCTTTTCTCCTTTCCCCCATCCCAGTTGTTCCTTCCCTTTGAACAGTTTCTTTCCCCTGTATCTGTTGTACCTTTCAATCTTGTTTGCCCTCTCCCGTTCTCACACTAGCAAGACAGTGTGACGTTTGCACACCCGGCTCTGGCTTACTTCACTCACCCACGCAGCCTCTGTTAGCATCCAGTGCTGGCTTCGGCAGCCCTTGTGCTAAAATTCTAGTTGCATCCATTAACCTATCAGAGCCTCAAGCTATGGTTTTGATTAAGATGATAGAAGTGTGTACTAGCTTGGTCAAGTAAGACCACGGGCAATTTTCAAGCCGAGATCTCCTTGACAAATTACAAGAAATTGTCCTGCTTGACTTTCTACTGCTACTGGACCTCCCCTTGGTTTCTGTGGTCCATGCCCTTAGCTGACCCCGATGCAGCTGTCATCAGATCCTGGGCCCTCACTGTCTCAGCCCACTATCATTGCATAGTGATCCGTACCTTCAAACTCAAGCTTCTGTTTCTTGACTTCTTTTTCTCTAGGGCCCTGTCCTTCCCCATGGAGCTACTCCATGGCAGGGCTGGCACTTCCGCATCCTCTGTGGTCCCCATCACCTCCCCCTGTCCAACTGCACCACCTCAGCCTCTCCCCAGCTCCTCCAGGGCTTCCACATTTTCAGCCCCACCTCTGCCTCCCCCGTGTCCTCTCCTCCACAGCTTTTTCTTACCCATGAGCTGCCTCATCTGTCATCACCCTGCGGGAGCCCAGCCCTCCACTCTGTCAAATTCCACACAGCATCTCTTGTTGTTCTGGTGCTGTCACCAACAGGGATGACACAAAAGTGTCCCTTATCTCCATGTCCATTGTCAGGCACCTCCACGACAGCAGAGGGCCTTGCAGGACTCACCGTTTCCAGCGCTGGCTCCCTCTCAGCCACCACCCTGAGCAGGAGCAGATCCTCAGGAGGTCATGACCTCTAAGCCCAAGGTCAGTTCTCACTCTGAGGGTTTTCTTCTCTTGGTCCCTGCAGCACTGTTTTCAGCTCCTGCAAATCAAGAAAAAGGTCATTCAGGTCATGGAAGACCCAGCTAAAGAAATTTCTAATTCTACAGTGCCTCTACTCACCGCCTGGTCCTGACCTGTAGAAATGGTGGGCGTCTTTGGCGAGTGGTAAGGAGGCAGTGGCAGATACTCCCTTGCGCCCTCATGAGCTGGCCCCGTGGGAGGCCTCGTGATGCTCTTAGCAGAGGCAGAGACTGGAGCAAGTCTTCTTAAGACAGCAGCTAGTCAGGGAGACAGATGGAGAAGCTGGAGCTGCTGATCTGCAGACAACTGCTACGCCAGCCTGGTGCCCAAAGCTGGGCCGTGCACCTGCGTATGACCTCACTGACCGAGCTGGTCCTCAGCATGGCCCTACACGGTGGCCGGTTGTCATTTCACCACTGTGAGCCAAATCCTAATCTAACTCCTTTTGTTGTTAACTCTAGGGCAGGCCTGGGGCCTAGTGTGGCTCCCTGGTAGAGCACTTGCCTAGGAAAAGTGAGACTCTGGGCTTGGCATGCACACACACACACACACACACACACCACACAACCCCCCCATACACACACCCCACACACACACTTAAGAAAACCTAGCACAATTATTACAATAGTGGTAACTATGCCTGTGACAGTGCACATCGAGCAGTCTTTCACTGTCCTTTATGGTCTCATTGAGACTTTTGGAGGCAGTTTGCCTGTTTTTTATAAACTTGGGCTGCCTCATTCCAGAGTACCTGCTGGACACTCACAAGTGTGGAAGTCTGAGTGCTGTCAGTAACCCATGTCCTGCTAATCCCACCCGTGTTTGCACCTCATGTGAAGGGTCGCTGGCCAAGCATGGAGCTGCCAGTTTAGAGCTACCTTGCAGGGAGTCACAGGCACAACGGGGCAGCCCCTCCCGGCTGGCTCGGCCCTGGCCCATGTGGACCCACCCTTCTCAGGCAGGGTCTGCTGGACCAGTCCTCAGTGGGCAGTTGCCCCACCGCAGCTGAGCAGTGGGTGCTGTGCCCCAGCTGGAAGCCCCCTTCCAAGCAGCTGGTCTTCATTTTCTTGGTTGCAGTATAATGTACATGACAAGACAAGCATCAGGGTAAGCTCATGGCTCTGCAGCGTGGAGCACCCTGACACCACCCACCTCCACATCCCTTTCTGTTAACTGAAACTGCCTGGTACATGCTGCATCCCAGTTAGCTCCCGCTTTCCATCCCATGGTAATTACCCCTCCACTCTCTTTCTGAAGGTGATTAGTTGAAGTCACTCAGACAAGCAGAAGCCCAGCCGCGCCTGTCCTGCTGTGACTTGCCTCATTCAGCCTACTGTCCTCGGGCACACATAGGTTGCTGTCAGAATTTCCTTTCTTTTTATGGCTGGATAATCTTCCAAGTCTGTACCAGAGTTTGTGTATTCATTCACTATTCATAGGCATCTGGCTGCTTCTGCCTTGAGGCTGCGGAGCATAATGCTGCTGTGGACATTAGCTCACCACGATCGCTTCCAGTCCCTGTTCTCAGTCTTTTGAAAGAGTTGGTGCTGCTGGAAGATGCAGTCATCCTTTCTACCTGACGAGCCCTCGGGTCTGGCAAAGCTGTGGCAGCATTCCCATTGGCGGTAGGCACGCTTTCCAGTTTCTTGCCATCTTCATCAGCACATGTTACTTTCTGTCTCTCTGTCTGTCCATCTGTCTCTCTCCCTCTGTCTCTGTTTCTGTCTGTTTCTCTCTCTTTGTCTCTCTCTGTGTCTCTCTGTCTCTGTCTCTCTCTGTCTCCCCCTCATCTCATCATATCCATCCCAGGGCATGTAGGGAAGTTGGTGAATTTTTATACAAGTATGTGAGTGTTGATGATTTTTTTCTCCTCAATAATTTTATTGAAGAACAAATAGCAATGAGATAGTTTCGAATCAAATTAGTAGAACAAATTCAATAATTAATATATTGCATTAGTGGTTATTTGTTGTACAAGGTGCAGACATGATATTCTATTTACTAACACTATTAGAGCAGATCCCTCTATTCATTGAATTGAAAGAATGTAGCTATATACCTATCTTTTTTTTAAAGCTGATTTATAGTACAGTTTCAATAATTAATACTTTTTACCTTGTTAGCTTCCTAGTGGTTATCTATAGTACAAGAAGCAGACAGGATATCCTGTCCAAACACTATTAATGCAAACCTTTCTTCTCATAGAATTTTGCAAAAGTAGCTGCATATTTATCCTAACTGTTCTGTGTATACAAATACAGAATGATCCTTCCTCTGTATCCCCTTTTTTGTTTAATCCTGTCAGAGATGGGTATTCTATTGGCATTCAATTATTAAGTGTCTCCTTTTCAATTTGATTTATTTTGCTAATGAAGGTGACACTTTCACTGAACCTTGCTGACTTAATTACAGTTGCTTAGTGGGGTTCTCTTTTAGAAATGCTGTCTTCATGTGGCACTGCAGGTCCTTGCATGGTGTGGGGATTACTAGACTCTGACCAGTCACAGAAACCCCCACCAGCTCTCTCCTTGGGATACTTAACCTACACCAAATTCTGCCCTTGCCTCTGAGCCATGAGGGTGGGCCACTAGATGACAAGCTTTATTTTGGCCAATTTTGAAGTTATCCAGTGTTCTTTTTTCCTGATGTCCACTGTGGACATTCCATTTTTAAAAAAAGAAGCCAGTATGGATGAACAGTTAAGAGCAAACAGAGGGGCCAGTCAGACCCGGGCTCCAAGGTGTCCTTCCTAGAAACACCCTAAGCGTTTCTGGCCTCGACTTCTCCCTTGGCATGAATAATGGCTATTTCTTGGGCCCATTCTAACAATTATAGACACCTAATGAAGTGTCTCAGTGAGCAAGAGTCAATGCATGGGGGCTGTCATCACCATCGAGGCATAGAATCCACTATTTCTTAGGGAAAAAAATTGGTTTAGTGCTGGGACTCAAACAGGACCTCATGTTTGCCAGGCAGATGCTATGCCACTGAGGTATGTACAATTTCCAAGAAATGTTGACTCTAAACCAGTAAGAATGGACACAGCAGTGAAGCAGCTTCTCTTCCATCTCCTCCTCCGTGCACAACTGTAGGTAGACTCTACATGAAAGAGCCGGTGCACACCAGCTGACAGCAGAGTCTGTGATAGTTGTGTGCTGGCAAGTGAATGCCATCATGCTTGGAATACACAGAGGAGATGCGCTTGTACTGAACATTCATCTTGTAAAACCCATTTTTCTTCATGTTGTCAGTAATTGGTTGTCTTAGTTATTTCTTGTCCCTTGTATTGTCCCAAAATACCCAACATTCAAACTTTAAGGAAAAGAAGGCTCTGTGGGCTCATGGCTCCAGTCCTTGGCCAGCTGCCTGCAGGAGAGGAACAGAGGGGCAGGGGAACAGAGGAGGCCACAGTGCTGTGTCCCTGGTGGCCCAGACCTGGAGGAGCTGG
Organism: Ctenomys sociabilis; assembly: GCA_004027165.1. Taxonomy (NCBI): domain Eukaryota; kingdom Metazoa; phylum Chordata; class Mammalia; order Rodentia; family Ctenomyidae; genus Ctenomys; species Ctenomys sociabilis. The sequence continues at coordinate 33,738 of PVKA01010074.1, read as the reverse complement.
GAGGAGTGTACACTTGCCTCCGTCTTCCAGCTGTGGCCCTCCGACAGCACATGCAGCCATGTGTAGATGAGTCCCTGACAGGTAGAGAACCCCGGACAGCCCCTGACAGGAGCCCGCCTCAGAGCACCTGAGAGTGGGGAACTTTCTTCTTCCAAAATAGAGCTGTGGTCTCTGGCGTTGAGCAGGGTGCTGACCCCAGAGGTTTCCTGCTGGAAAGGTCCTTCATAACACTCTGGCCACCTTGTCTCCTGGGGTGTTGAGCGTAATTACATGAGTTCTTTTTCTCCAGTGTAGAAAGTAAATGCTCGTTAGCACAGTGAAGCTGCTGACGCCTGGGAGGATAGCTTAGCAGCCCAGCAGCCAGGGCTTTATCTCCTCCTCGTAGTGGCAAGTCTCTTGTTTCATTTCTGTCACTGTTTAGATGGCAAATGTTTTCCAGCAAGTGATTCTAAGACAGGTTGTGTTTTCAGTTCCAGTTTCTCATTTAGGCTGGAATTTCCTGGGGCAGATTTTAGCTCTGCTTGAGGGAACACATTCAACCCCTAGTGAGGGTCCCCTGGCTCCTTTTTAGCATGGGTACTTCTCATCAACGTGGGAAGGGAGAGAGAAAAGGGAGGAAGGAGGGCAAGTTAGTCCACCAAGAGAGAGCCTATGACGTGCCAACTTCCCAGAAAGGCCTCCATGACGAGAAGGCACACAAGAGCACCACAGGGTTTGCCAGAGCCAGGTCGCCTGGCATCACCTGACCTCGGTGGCAGCAGCAGGCAGGCGCACATCCGGGCAAGGTGGCTGTAGCCCAGCTTGGGCCCTATCGCCTGGGGGAGGGGTGCCTCTCTGGCAGCGCCATGGCCTGGGGCAAGGGCCTGAGAGGCTCTCAAGACTGTGTGGGAAGAGCAGAGGAGAGCTTCTTGGGCAGTTCCTAGTAAGTTAGCCACTTGCAAGAGGAATCCGTGGAGCTCTGCCTTGCCTGAGACAGCAGGCCATAGTCCACTGTACTGGTGTCCACGTGTCATGTGACCATAGAACCTGGCCATCCTGAGCAATGGAGCCACAGGGGCAGCCCTGTGTGGCCTGCAGTGCGGCTCCTACATTGGCCTCTGAAGTGCTGGCCACGGTCCGAGATCCAGCCCTGATCCAGCCCCAGAGCAGGCTCTTCTTCACCTGGAGATAGCAGCACCCCCCACCCACCGAGGCCCTGAGGGGTCGCTTCTGACACTTCCAGTGTCACCCTGTGAGTGCCGACACCTTCCCTTTTCCACCATCCGCCCAAGCACATGTTTCTAGCCCTATGGCTGTGGCCATGCATGTGTTCAGCCAGTGGTGGCCGAGGAGGGGTCCTCATAGTGTCCCCTTTCCTTACCGCCTGCTGAGGAAAGAGTGCTGTAGGATGCACAAGCTTCTTTTTTTTTTGTTTGTTTTTTGTTTTTTGTCTTTTTGAGACAGGGTCTCACTCACTGTGCAGTTCAGGCTGGCCTTAAGCTCACTTTGTAGCTCAGGCTGGTCTTGAACTCACAACAATCCTCCTGCCTCAGCCTCCCGAGTGCTGGGATTACAGGCATGCGCCACCATGCCCGGCTTTTTTTTAAAATTTAATTTAATTTTATTTTATTGAGAGACAAATATCAATTAGACAGTTTTAAAGCTGATTAATAGGACAATTTCAATAATTAATATTTTTTACATTGTTATCTTCCTAGTGGTTATCCATAGTACAAGAAGCAGACAGGGTCTCCTGTCCAAACACTATTAGTGCAAATCTTTCTTCTCATAGAATTAAGCCAAAGTAGCTGCATATCTATCCTAACTATTCTGTGTATACAAATATAAAATAGTCCTTCCTTTGTGTCCTCTTTTTTTGTCTAGTCCTGTCAGAGATGGGTATTCTATTGGCATCCACTTATTATAGGTGCTTGAATTCAGTAAAACACAGTCCATCAGTCCACAATAGTAGTGGGTTTTCCACAGAAGTTGTTGACTAGAACCTTTTATACCTCAGCATATTAATATGGCCTTACTTTATATACTTAATTTTAATACTTTTCTGCTGGATGGTTAAGACCAAGATAAAGCAAGACCTATATAACAAGAAATGTAACTTTTGTATCTGATGATGTCAGTCAGTTTCCCTCAGGTTTTATCCTGTAACCCTGTACTGTACTTTGTAGATCTTTTGTCAGTGTCAGCCATGTAGATGAGTCACAGCCAAGCCAGCTATCCCCCGACTGGGAATTTTCCTGGAGGAACTGAAAACATCATATCATAGTGATATATGCGTACCTATGTTTATGGCAGCACAATTTGTGATAGCCAAATCTTGGAAACAACCAAGATGCCCATCACCTGAGGAATGGATGAAAAAGATGTGGTATTTTTATACAATGGAGTATTACTCAGCTATAAAGAATGATAAACTTGAAGCCTTCATATTTAAGTGGACGCACAAGCTTCTTACCCAGTAAGATAAGCTGCTCTTACCTCAGGAAGCATCACTGTGGTCTTCTGCGTGCCAGAGTTTTCTCTGGGCCCGAGGCGCCGGCCCTATGGACCTCTGCTCACTCAGAGCCCTTCTGTCCCCGCTCCCAGGGCAGCTGTGGCCGGGCCAGTCTCAGGCTTTTCCATGCTGCTGCTGTTGTCGCTGCGCTATCTGCACTAAGAGCATGGCTATCACTGCCTCTGTGGGCTCCCATGCTGTTTGCTCAGGAACTACTTTTTCAAAATAGAAGTAAGCCATGTCGTCCTCTGTTTTCACTGATGGTGCAAAAAGAGGAACTAAAAGTGTGCCCGGCATGCCCACGGGCTGAGGCACATGGAGCCAGGCATATCTCAGCTACATTGGTTGGGTTTAAGCCGAAGAGACTCGACCCCTCGCTAATGTTATCTTCCTATGTGATTAGTCTCACTACAGACCATCCCAGGCATGCCTTTCATTTCACATCCCCAGTGGCTTCATACATGGCAGTCTGAGACAGAGTTAGACATTAGCCCAGGAAGAAAGAGGCGTTTTGAGTCACTTCCTCAGCCTTAGCAGCTGGCTTTGGAACCCTGAAGGTTTCTGATGTCTGTATGCCCCTGGGCCTGGCATGATACTTCTGGCATGGCCCAGGATGAAGAAGAGCTTCCAGATTTAAGGCCAAATGTTGGAATAATTTGTGCAGACTCGCAGGGACTGGCTCCATCCACAGAGCCATAACACGAAGGCGATGTGCTTGGATCCTGATCCAGGCCCTGATCGGGGCCAGGGAGATGTCCTGCAGTGGTGCTTTGGGCACTTCTGCCACTGACCTCCCTTGGTCTCCCCCAGGATGCCCCTGCTCAGCAGGGCTTCTTACAGCCACGTCTAGAGCTGCATTGAGGACAGCGGTCCACACTGGAGATTGTAGGCAACATGTTGTACCAAGATTTTGTTCCAATCTGCATGGAGCTTTGGGGGTGGAAATAACCTATGACCCAAGCATATGACCTATGACCAGGCTTCTCCAGTTGAATGAGCTGATAAAGGACCCTGCTTCCCATTTCAGGGACTCCCAGGCTTCTCAGCTTGAGCTGCCTTGGAGGCCCTGTGCCTGTAGATTCATATCCAGCTAGTTAGAGTGCACTGCAGAGTAAAAATTGCAGTTTCCTTTTGTGATGTCTGCACACAGCCAGAGTTACAAAATATTGGCCTAAGAGGTAATATTTAATTTGACTGAAAAGTGCACAGAAAGGAAATTAAACCCCCTTCTATACCATGTCATTAACCTATGGCATGACTCTGAAAAAATGATTTCCTTTTTTTTTTTTTGTTTTGTCTTTTTGAGACAGGGTCTCACTATGCAGTTCAGGGTGGCCTTAAGCTCACTTTGTAGCTCAGGCTGGTCCTGAACTCACAACAATCCTCCTGCCTCAGCCTCCCGAGTGCAAGCATGCACCACCACGCCCGAGTAATGATTTCCTTTTGACCCCATCAAATTTCCAGAGAATGACAGTCACTGCCTTTTTATGACACATAAAGCTATCTAGAAGAAATTATGTTTTCTTGCTTAATTTTGCCTGTTTTCATCTTGACCTCATTCCACCCAGCAGTATGTCCCCACCCATATTGTTTTCCACTGCTCTTGATGTATCTTGGTCCTTTGCTGGTGTTGTATACAATATAATAGGCTTGGTAGTTTATAAAGAATAGAAATGTGTTCATCATAGTTCTGAAGGGTGGACACCCAAGGTCAGGGTACCACTGTTTGGTCCTTAGGATCCTTCCTGTGGCATCATCCATGGCAGAAGGAAGAAAGGCGGGCAGTGACCAGACTCTGCGCACGTCTTTACAAAATCCGCAATCCCTTTCAGGAGAGGGATTTTTCATGTTCTGATCACCTCCTAAGTAGCGCTGCATCAGCGGTGAATTTCCGTTGATTTCAGGGTGTGCAGTAGTACCCCAACCAAGGTTCACACTGGGCACAGGTGCATGTCAAAGGAGTTGTTGTAGTTGGGATCCTCCCAAATTCAAGCTTGCCAAGACAAACTTACATGTAATTTTCCCTGTCAAGGATAGCACATTTAATTTAAATGTTATTTTACTTTATTTGTAGTGCTGGGGACTAAACTCAGGTCCTCATCTATGCCAACAGGATACTCTACCTCTGAACTATATCCACAGCCCCAATGTAGATTCTAAATTTAAATCAAATTAAAATTTTCTTTGTAGGGAATGAGAGAGAGAGGGAGGCGGGGAGGGAGGGAGGGAGGGAGGGAGGAAGGAAGGAAGGAAGGAAGGAAGGAAGGAAGGAAGGAAGGAAGGAAGGAAGGAAGGAAGGAAAAAATGAAAAGAAGGAAATGGGGGGGGCAAGGGCAGAGCCAAGGCAAAGCCATCCTGAGCACAGACAGCAGGTTGTGCTGCCCTTTCTGAAGGACAGAGTTTGGGCCATGAGAAATAAACTCCGGGAGGAACTCAAAGTCTTTTCCATTTCTTCTCAATACAGAAGATTCTCCTCATGAGAGCTTCAAGCGCCCGAAGCATCTGGCTGTCAGCCTGCTCTCTCATTCACACGAGGCCCACGTGCAGGTGTGGTGTTCTGGCGTGAACAGCTGCAGGGTGACACACCTGGTGTAAATCCTGGCGCTGCCCTTTACTCTGTAGCCTTTAGCAGACTGCTTCATTTGTCTAAAGCCTTGTTTGCATTTTTGCAATAGAAATGAAAGCTACCAGGTAGATTTGTTAAAATTAAACATGGAGCAGTTACACAGGAAACAAAGTAGGGCCTACTGTATGACAGTACTCAGTTGGTGACGGGAGACGTGGCCATTCACAGCCGTCCAGCTTCCTGTCCACCTGGCATCCCTGTTGCAGGCCAATACCTGGTGGGCACAAGCCAGCAAAAATCCAAATCAAGCAGCTCTGTTCTCACCAGTCTCAACCCACTGCCTAGAATGCCCGTATGAGCCACCTTTCTGAGCTGTTGGCACGATAGAAAGGGGAGGTTCAGGGTCCTTCTCATAGGACTCCCAGGGACAGTGGAGCTTTGCATGAGGGGTTTATGCAATATCTCTTTCTATGTGATGAATACTAAGGGGCTGTGCAGGGAAGGAGGTAACTGTACAAGAATAGCTGATCTTAGATTTTTCAGCCTGAAGCAGCTCTGATTTCTTTCTGGTGTTACAAAACTGAGGCCGATTTACCTTAGCCCAAGGAAATACAGCACACACCCCTTGAGATTTATTTTTAAAAAATTCATATAGCCAGGGGAGAGAAAAAGAACTACTTCTATATAACAAGAGAGTAATGATATTTATTATCTTAAAACCAGGTATGTCTGAAACCTTTGATTTTGCTGCCTGTACCTATTTATTCACCTTGGCTAATTCTACTGTTTCAAATCTTGCCTTGGTGAATCACCATTATTATTCAGAAGGGAGGTTCCTTAAAGTGCTGTAGCATGGAAAAGAAAATCAAAATAAATAAGATTTCTTCCACCTCTGTTATTTCATAGAATCATTTTTGAAACTCGATTTAGACTTAACGTGAGTGCAGAATTCAAGTAGCACAGTCAAAGCTCACTAGCAATTTCCTAACTATCCTTAGAATGAGCTGGTCATTATGTACGGTCACCAGCAGCAGGACAGTTGTGGCTCCTGGATGCGGGTGTGGCCCTGTCCCGGTCCCAGCATTTCTGAGGGCAGGAGGGTCCAGAGCCAGCTGATGGTTGCCTTTGGCAACTGCAATTTCGAGCCTCGACTGTGCTCTGGGCCAGTTCCAGCTGCTTTGAGATCCTGAGAGAGTTTGTAGGTAATCATTGGAATGTTAAACAGCTAAGTGCCTAAAGACTAAGAATTCAAAAGGGTGAAACCACCAAGGTGTCCAGGAAAGCCGATCAGACAGCAGCGCCCGCTCTACCCAGCTGTTCACCTGGTCTCACCCTGGGAGCCAGTGCGTACCATTGAGCCAGGCCTCTCTCTGCCTGTCTCCACAAAGCCTGCATTCACCTGCATTCTTCCATACCTGCAGCTGGATGTCACTCCCCACCCTCCCTGGCTTTCCTGGCTCTTTCTCTCAGCCTTGTTGGAGTGGAGGGACCAGCATACAACAGCCAGGTCTTCAGCTCCACCACAATCAGCCGTGCCCAGTGCTGTGCAGTTGGCTGTGAGCTTCCTGCTGGCCTCCTGGGCTGCATCTGCTTGGGGGCGACAGCCTTTTGGGGGCATGCAATTGCAGCTGCGCAGGCTGCCCGGACCTCGTCCACTGTTGCTGTCTGGTATTGTTCTGCGCAGCGCGTGTCATCATGCTTTATTCTGCGCGAGTGCCCCAGCAGGGGTTCATGCTACTGCAGAGACCCTAGGCTGGTGCACAGGTAAGGGCCTGGAAGCCCTGGGAAAGGCTCCTTCCTGGATAGCAGTTGCTGGCAGGGCCCTATGGACAAGTGAAGTCTGAACCAAGACTCTTGGGCCGAATCTGTGAGGTCAGGGAGCAGGGAGCAAGCAGCAGAGGACGGGTGTGGGCGCCGGGACACCAGAGGGGTCACGGTGAGCAGATGGGAGGAGTGAGCAGGCCTGGGCCCTGCAGCAGCGGCAGCAGCCTGGACCAGTCCTCCGTCGCCCTCAGAGGCAGCGGTGGCCTGTTAGGCTTTGGGCTATACGGTTCCCCAACCCCTCCAGGTAAGACTGTGGCACCAGGCAGCACCCCAGACTCCTGCTGCAGGGCGTGAACATGGTTTGCCGTGGCATCAAAATTCCAGAGCATTGTATAAATACTTAAGGACAAAGCAGGAGCGTCCAGCAGACTCAAGTGAAGTTCTGAAAGCATACATGAGTCTTTGGCCCTGAATGTACTTGTCATCTGGTTAGTAAGCAGCAACAAGTGCAGTGAGTGGCACACAAATAATGGCAAACTGATCCAAAGCTGCGAGTGATTTTCATGCCAGTCGACCTTCTAGGGGCGGCGCGCAGTGGAGGGAAGGTTCACTGGCGCAAGGCTCGCGTGGGCGTGGCCAAGGGAAGGAAAGCGGGCCTGTGAGGAGGAGCTGGCTCCTTGCCAAGAGTAGGCCTGGCCTGCAGTGGCCCTGAAGGTGGCTGCGGGGTGGGCCTTGAGCGGGTCTTCCAGGGCAGGGAAGGACCCCCCCATTGCAGCACACTCCCGATTTTCTCTGCTTCCCAAAGCCTTTCTGGGCCCTTCCTCTACTTGTGCTATTTTTGCTGCCTCATCCCCACGTGACTCACAGTGCGTAACTTGCATGGTCCAAAAAACTCCAGGTGTACAGTGCTCGATCTCACGGGTGAGACCGCACGGAGGCCCGGAGCCCGGCTTGGGACGGCTTGGCAGCTGTGGTCCCAGCATTCTCATCACACCACGTCAACACGCTCGCAAGAGAGAGCTCAGGGAGCGCCTGGGTCTAGGCAGGGAATACCTGAGGTGCATTTTCCTGTGATTTTAATTTAAACATTCACTTGTGTTGTGAGATAATTCTAATTACAGAGGTCTTTTCTAATTAGTGTACATGGACCTTTTCTTCCTTTCTTTCTCTCCTCCATTACTACTCCCCCTTGTGCTTCCTGCTCCTGTATCATAGTTTGGAGAGGTCTTCCAGGAAGCCTGAGTTGGAGCCCATCTGGCTCCCACTGACCTTGAGCACCGGTGTCTCCCCATCTGTGTTTTTGTTTTATTTAAATATTTGGTTCTATCCTGCTGTCATGCTTTGTGCCAGCCTCCCTGGTCATCCTGGGGGAGTCCAGAAGGCCAGCCCTGTGGGCCGCTGGTTCATCTGGCAGAGACAATGCTGCTGACCAGTCACCTTGTTCTTGCTGTCCACTTAACTTGATCTTAGCCTGTCACCTTCTCTAGCGCTATCACTGGAGTTTAGGCTGCTGTGACAGAACGCTGTGGTGGGTGGAAGCCTCAGGCATATTTTTCCTCATAGCTTGAGGGAGATAGGAGGGCAAGATAAGGGGTGGGCAGATTCCGAGTCTGCTGAGGGCCCATTCTGATGGATAGGACAGTGTTCTCAGCTAGGTGTGCTAGTGCACACCTGTGCATTGGGAAGCTGAGGCAGGAGGATCAAGAGGCCAGCCTGACTCTGTGGTGAGACCCTTTCTTAGAGAGAGAGAGAGCATCTTATTTGCTCTGTTCTTGCTTGGAGGACCCCAGCTCGCTGGCCCCCTGGTAAGGGCACTGATCCTGTTCGTGAGGCTCTAGCCGGTGTGACATAATCACCTTTAAAGAGCCTCTCGTCCTCCTCCCATCACACTGGGAACCAGGATATGAACATATGAGTTTGTGGGACAGACACATTCAGACCATAGCATGTGTTTTCTCATTTGAAAAATGGAGACAATGACATCTGTCTATCAACCGGAAAATTTAGTAGGGTTTTAGAAGGGTGTGCCACACCTTAGTAAAGGTTTAGAAATGCTGCTAATAAAAAGAAAAAAATTGCCATGATTGGACTTGAGTCTGGGGTTGGGGCAGTTTATTTCAGGAAGCAACTCTGCAATAGAGATTTTGATGTACCACCTTGTAGAACTTTAGTGATCTGAGTAAGATGAACTTGGGATTTCAGGAGCGAAGGGCTGGCTGGCTGGCGGGCTGGCGGGCTGGCTTTGCCTCTTGGTGGCACCTGCCAGGCCCACCTCAGTGCAGCAGGAGCCTGTTTCTGCCTGCAGATCGCAGAGGGCATGGCCTACATCGAGCGGAAGAACTACATTCACCGGGATCTGCGGGCCGCCAACGTGCTGGTCTCGGAGGCGCTCATGTGTAAGATCGCAGACTTCGGCCTCGCCAGAGTGATTGAGGACAACGAGTACACGGCACGGGAAGGTGAGCTGGCATCCCGGTTGTCGCCACTTTCAAGTGCTCTGCTATTATCTCATTTTATTTTGTTCCTGTCTGTTTTTAGCAAAGCAGTTAGTTCTTTTTAGTACTAGGTTTGATCTCAGGGCTTTATACTGGGGGATAGCTCCAGCCTTTTTATTTCTTGAACCAGGATCCTGCTAAGTTGCCCAGCCTGGCCTCAAACCTGGGACCTTCCTGCCTCAGCCTTTCCAATAACTGCTGTTTGAAAATGTACCCTGCACCTGTGAAGTCACCATTTGAAAGACAGTTGTTTAGTACAACATTCAAGGTGCTCCACAAGTGTCTGTGAAGGACTGTGTTGGGACAGTTGTTTTGCGGGGTTTTTGTTTGTTTGTTTTGTTTTTTTGTGGTACTGGGGATTGAACTCAGGACCTTGCACTTGCCAGGCAAGCACTTATTCTACTGAGCTATCTCCCTAGCCCTGGAATAGTTTGTTTTAAAAGTACTTTCCTGCTGAGCACCAAGTGATTCTCTTATAGCTTCATAAATACTATTATTTGTATTCCAATTAAACAAAGAAAAACAAAAATAGATTTGACAAGACCAAGATTCTTTACGTTACATAGTGCGAGCTTTTTACTCAAGTGAGGAAATGCCTGCGCTTTCCTTACCTTTGAATTACGTGTGTTGGCTGGGGAGATGGCTCGGTAGAATAAAAGCGCTTCCCTGGCAAGCACAAGGGCCTGAGTTCAAGCCCCGGTTCTGTAAAAAAGAAAAAAGAAACCAGATCCCTGAATTACGTGTGTTTATGTTCCATGCTATATGGTCTGGATATTATCCTATGAAGAAAATTAAATATAATATTACAAAAATATGTTCCTTTATTTGCCATATCCCATATCCTTTGGTATATGCAGCTTGGACTCATAGTGGTCCTCCTGTCTCAGCCTTCCCAACACTGGGATTGCAGGCATGAGCCACCCCAGCACCGCACGCCTGGGGCTCCAGGAGCCAGCACGGCATGTGCTTCCCGGCAAGCACTTGGACTGCCGAGCCATCTCACCAGCCCTCTCTATGCCACATGGTATATGTGAACAAACAGTGTGTATTGTGCTGGGTGCAGTGGTCATGCCCATCACCCCACTCCCTCAGAGACAGAGGCAAGAGGGCCGTGTGAGCCCAGCCTAAGCACATGGTGAATTCATGAGACCCTGTCTCAAGATGAAAAGCAAAAAGGGTCTGGGAACGTGGTTTACTGTGCAGTCCCTCAGGACAGTGTGGCACAGGGCAGAGGCTCCCGCTCCAAGGCAGGCAGTGCCGTCCTGCTTGTCTCAGCCCTGGCGTCACAGAGCCTGCCTTTCAGTGCTGTTTATGCTGTGCCACACTCATGAATCTGCCCACTGGACACCCCCACAGCCTGGAGAGGCTCACAGGTTTGCCCCTCAACAGGTGAAGGTACCAAAAAGGCCCAGACAGTAAGAGACTTGCCCAGATCACGCCCAGCAGGAAGTGGCTGAGCCAGGATTCTGTCGTGGGCCCTGAGGACCGAAGTCCCACCCCACCTGCCCCTATTCATGGGGAGGAGACCAGAGCAGGAATGCGAGATGGTCCCCAGCACACAACAGCTGTCACACCGAGGCCTTCTGTGCTATGAGTGCCCAGGTTTTGGTCAGACAACAAAAATGCTCAAGCAACATCATACATAATAAACACAGTCTCTTACATGGTCAGTGGAAGTCCCCAGCCTTTTCCAGGTGCCATCATAGTCGTCTGTGCCCAGAGTTGCCACCATCCTCAGGAGGGCCCTCCACACTTTCCTGGCTCAGCAGCTCCCTTCCTGTCCTCAGGCGTGTTAGTAGCTCCTGGCACATAATCTCACCATTATTATATTCAAGGGAGATCATTGTCCTCAGTCTAAAACTTCAATGTGTTTTGTCCTAGAAAATGAAAAATTGGGAAATTACCAGTTGTATTAGCATTTGAAATTCCTGCTGGTACAGCTTAGAGATACACAACCACAAACGTATGCACTATAAGAAGTTATGTTTAGCCGGGTGTGGTGGCACATGCTTGTAATCCCAGCACTCGGGAGGCTGAGGCAGGAGGATTGTTGTGAGTTCGAGACCAGCCTGAGCTACAAAGTGAGCTTAAGGCCAGCCTGAACTGCATAGTGAGACCCTGTCTCAAAAAGCCAAAAAAAGAAGTTATGTTTACCCAGCCGAGGGCACAGCTCATGAATTCAACAAAGTAATCCAATGTAGTCCAATAGGCCATAATATTAGTAAGTTATCCACATAACTGGCAATGTCAGAAGTTGTTGACTTGAGCCTTTTACAGCTCAGCATATTAATATGGCTTTACTTCTCATACCTTGTTTTCATACTTTTCTGCTGGATGGTTAAGACCAAGATAAAGCAAGACCTATGTAACAAGAAATGTAACTTTTGCATCTGAGACCCTGTACAGCAGTTTATACATCTTTTGTCAGTGTCAACCATGTGGATGAGTCATGGCCATTGCTTGACCAATTTGCTGTCTGTGAAAGTCTGAGAGAAAGTTTTCTCTCCATGTTACTCTCCTTAGGCACAGTCTGCATCATCGATCACTTTCTTCTGTGGCCCCATAATCTCCTTGATCAGAAAATTTGGGACACAACTGAGTTACAGGATATTACAGTACAGGTTCTCATGTCCTGAGTTGTCACTGACCTTGAAGGGGTAGGGCCACAATGTTGGCTATCCATGTAGCCCTTCTTTTTCTTTAATTTTTCATCCAAAGACTTAAGTTGTTAACCTCCAGAAGAGAAGCTTAATGACATTATTACCCTAAAACATAGGCTGTTGAGCTTAACATCAGAATCTATCTGAATATCAAACACCTTAGACATAACATGGAACAGGCATTATCCATCAATCATTTATATGCTGAACTTTAGATACATACAGAATGTGAAAAAAATTTAAGAAATAATAGTCTCCCTACTGTAAGAACTCAAAAGAAGAAATAAAAATTGAAAGGTATAACACAACTAAATGGAAAGCAAGAACTTAAGGATGAAACAGTGAAGAGAGGGCAAGGAGAAAAGCTAGGGAACATGGCAGGGGCAAAATCATACATTTATATGCACAAGATGGATGAGGCAATGGGCCTGAGAATGTCCATTAGGTTTTTGAAACTAGCATGTAATTGCTAGGGTTCTGACCCTAACTATATATACTGATACCTGTGAGCTAAGCAACAGCTCTGAAGATAGCAGTGTGTAATACTAGGGTCATGTTTGCACTGCCTATCATTCTGGTCTTTTAAATACATACTGCTATCATGTCACATCAATTACTGCTATACAGTCTCTCAAGTAAATGTTTGTTTAATAAAAAAAAATGAAAACAAGAGACAAGAAAAAAATGTCATAGGACTGCTCCGCTACAGTACTGTATATGGTTAGATTTCTAAATTTCTGTGAGGGCACAGCTCAGTAGGATGAGCGTGCCAACCCATGTGAAGTCCTAGGCCCAACCCCCAGCCCCAATCAGTCAGTCAGCGGGCAATGAAACCCTTAAGTACAGTGTAAACACAACGCGGACTCTTTAGTGAGAGAGCGACCATGTTTCTCCTCTGGTGTGAGGTCTCACCACATTGCCTGGGTTGGCCTTAAACCCCGAGGCTCAAGAGATCATCCTGGCCCAGCATCTGACAGGGCTGGGACCACAGGCGGGCGCATTCCTGCTTCCAAACATCTGTGCTTTGGAGGCTGGTGCCGAGGGACACACACATACGCTGAAAGTGATGGGCAGATTTCTCTATATTCCATACCGTGTTCTTTTATTTTTAAAGTTGCCTGGTTATAGCTGTTCCTGCGCAGGAGGGTGGTTACACATCAGATTTGACTTCCAAAGACCCACGAGCTGAAAGGGAAGCAGGAGAAGAAGCAGATATTTTTGTGTAATATTTTGTTCCATCTCCCTTTCATACTGTGTGTTATATATTCAAAATAAAAATATTTTGCTATTTTCATGGAAAGAGCAAAGCATCCCCTGTTGACATTTTTGTTTCAGCTGAGACACACCAGTAAGAGCCACGTGTCTTCTTCCCCAGGTGCTAAGTTCCCTATCAAGTGGACGGCTCCAGAAGCCATCAACTTCGGGTGCTTCACTATCAAGTCTGACGTGTGGTCCTTTGGAATTCTCCTGTATGAGATCGTCACCTACGGGAAGATTCCCTACCCAGGTATTGCTCCTCTGTTTCCACCCAGGTGATACATGGCAAAAGCGTCAAGTTGTAGAAGGCATTTTTAAAATGTCTCCTCTCTGCAAAAGTAAAGAATTCACCCTTTGGGTCAGAACTGGATGTTGTTCCTGGCCTGTGGAGGGGAGGGCCATGGGGCCCCTGGTGCTGCCTGCCACCTGCCATGCCAAGTGCTGGCCCTTTTCCTTCCCTCACCACTCACCCAGGGCCCAGAGTGTGGTTCGTGCTGCTGTGGGTGGCCCCAGAGGGATCGCCCACAGGAAGGGGAGAGAGGTGGAAGATCCCAGGCCTCCTGGTTGGGTGTGACCCTGGGCTTTGTGTAAGTGTGAAGAATTGCTCCCTGCTGTGGTGCTTTTGTTCACTGGTGAGTGACCTTCTGATCTTTGCCTTGCTGGTGTCCAAGGAGACCTAGGTCTATGGTGCCGGGCTCCTCACTTGTGAGGCCTTTTGCGCCAGGCCCAGCAGCCCCTCCCTCCCCCAGGCGCATGCCGTCCTGGTTCAAAGAGGAATTTCTTCACTTTTCAGTAATATGTGGCATGCTTGTGTGTGTGTGTGTGTGTGTGTGTGTGTGTGTGTGTGTGTGTGTGTGTGTTTATTATATATATATTTGGCAATCCTTCTGTTTCAGCCTTCCCTGCACTGGGATTACAGGCGTGCACCACCAGGCTCAGTCTCAGTGGCTGGCTCAGCATGCCCAGGGGCAGGGCCAGCACAGCCTGTGGAGACAGGGATTGAACCCCAGTTCCTGCACTAAGCAGGTGCTTAGTCTGCTGAGCTATCTCACTAGCCCTGATATGTGACTTCTAACAAAATCTGTGGCTAAGATGAATTTAAAAGTCTACCTTTAATATTTAAATAATTATTTCATTCAGTAACTATCTAGCATGTCAGGCCCTCTTAAGGGACTAGGGCTACAGCAGCCTTGCCCCTCCTCGTGGGCAGACAACTGACTTCAAACAGATATCAGGTCTGTAGGGCAGGGGTGCCTAGAGCGTGGGGGACAGGTGGGAGCGGGCACTTTTTGAAGTAAGGAGGGGGCGCCAGCTCTCAAGGATGAGGAAGAGACACTGTGGCCTTCTGGGGCTGCATGTCCCACAGAGGACCAGCCAGGCCTGAGGCTGGGCAGCAAGATAGGACAGGCACTGTGGTTATCTAATCTCAAGTCATCTAATCTCAAGTTGTGCCCCATGAGAGAGAAAGGAGGACAGAGTGGCATTAGAGCTAGTGACAATCACCCAAGTCCCTGTGAAAGGTAGCGCTCACCCTACAGCAGATCACTAGCCCGCAGGGTAGACCTCGCTGCAGACCAGGCAGCAGCTGTGGGCATCATTCTGGGGTTTCCTCAGGGCCTCCATTTCCTGCCTTTTCTTTCTTCTCCAAGGCTTGTCCCTTAATGGCTCCAGTGTCTTTGTTCACTTGTGCGCTGGAAACCAGACATCAGCTTGTCCTTACTCCACTGATAGAGTCAGGTGCTCCGGGCAGGACACAGCACACCTCGCCTTTATCTGTATCACTGAGAGTATTTTCTTCAGGATTAGAAAAGAGTCAGAATCATTGTGAGGCTTGGGAGATAGCTCAGTGACACAAGCGCCTGCCTGGCAGGCCAAGGTACTGAATTTAATCCCTAGTACAATAAAAAAGGAAAAGAACAAGTATGTGGGGTGGGGCTGGGGACCCTAGAAAGCCCCGTCTTCTGAGGGCAAATCCATGGTCTCACATGCTGAGAATTGCCCCAGAGAGGCAGCGGAAGCTGTCCTAGCCAGGCTGGCAAGACTCCGGAAGGTCACTCAGAGCCCATGCAGGGGTGAGACAGTTCTGAAGTTTATACTGGTGAGTTTGGCTGGCTCCAAGGACCAGAGCAACACTAAAGTCATGTCACTTCAAGGAAACTCAAGCTCCAAATAGAGAAGGGATGCAAAGCCATTGTCTAGCTTCTAGGCAGTGAAGATCAAACAACCTCCTCTGCATAGGAAGTTCCAGTTACATGAATACTTGTCAGTGGTATTTGATAAACCATCCTGAGAGAAACAGGCTTACCAAGCAAGCAGCACGCAAGGACAAGGAGTGACTGCAGTGCTGACCAGATAGCTGAGTGGATTAAAGTGTCTGCTTAGGCAGACGCAGGGACCAGGGTTCGATACCCTGCATGCTGTACGGCCCCACCCCTGGGGCGCACTGAGGCAGTGACTAAGACTGGGCATGGAGGCTCATACCTGTAATCCCAGCACTCGGGAGGCTGAAAACAGGAGAGTCACTATGAGTCCAATCTGAATCGCGAGACCCTGTAGACCCTGCACTAAAATATGTAAATAAAAATAAAAGCTGGAGCTCTTCCAGCCTAGGTACAACCCGTCTCCATTCAGAGCTTGAAGTCTAAGCAGGTTCTTGCGTCACCTTGTCCTTAAAATGGTCTGTAGAGGGCCAGGGTCTCCCACATCACAGCCCCCTGGGAGGTGCATGCAGAAACCCACTTCATAGCTTTTCTCTGTAATTTGGTGCAATTCATTTTTTAAAAAAAAATACTAATAATGACCTAAAAACTTAATTTATTGATACCAACTGGGTAGTAGCCTACATTTGCAAAACCTGGCTTAGAGAAAAGAATTTTAGGGCCTTTGTTTGAATTCCATTAAAGCTGTTTGCCCTAAAATGATCATGTATCTTTTAGAATTTTTCTAGCCATCCTTGGTGTTAGAAGCTATAGCAGTGGTGGGCTGGGAATGTAGCTGGGGACAGAGAACAGGCCTAGCACGCCGCACGCTGGGATCAGCCCCAGCACAACCAAACAAGAAGGGGGCACAGGGGGGAGGGAGGGGGAGAGGAAAAAAGAGAGGGAGGGGGAGGGGGATCTACAGCAATGGAAATTGCCTGTGATCAATGCCAGATATCATATATGTTCTGCATGAACAATCATCTCTATAGAAACTCATATCTCTATGGAAAATATATCCAAAATATATATAAAACGTAGATAAGGACAGATGGGCTAAAACTGTTAGAAGAGCCCTTTCCTATCCCCCATCAACAGTGGGAGGAAATGAATTATTAAAGTACCTTTCCCCCAAACCTGTCACCAGTACCAGACACCCACAGCTCCCCAGGCTTCGGCAAACCCACACTCCCATCTCCAGTCCTCATGAGTCCTTGCAAGGCGGGTGGCTCCGGCCTCAGTTTTTTCCCTCCCATATGTTTTTGTCTTTTTTTTTTTTTTTTTTTTTTTTTTTTTTTTTTTTTTGTCTTTTTTTGAGACAGGGTCTCACTATGCAGTTCAGGGTGGCCTTAAGCTCGCTTTGTAGCTCAGGCTGGTCTCGAACTCACAACAATCCTCCTGCCCCAACCTCCCGAGTGCTGGGATAACAGGCCTGCGCCATCACGCCCGGCCCTCCCATATGCACAGTCCAGGCTCACTGAGGGCTGGGCGCCTTAATCTCAATGTGGAGTGTATCCCTCCATTCTGATTCAGAGCCAGCTTTCCTTGTGTCACTGTCTTGCCCTCAGAGAGAACCAGAATGAGGGGACACATAGAACACAAAGCGCTGCTCCTCAGGGGGGCCCCTGCGGGGCACCCTTCCAAGTCAGTCTTAGATTTGAGTCTTTGCAGTCTTATTTTCAGCTGGTCTGGTGGGTTGCTGACTTTAAATTTGCAGTGAGGGCAGGAGGCAGGGGGATGGCTCAGCAGCATAAGCACCTGCCTGGCAAGCTCAAGGTTCTGAGTTCCATCCCTGGTACTGAAGAAAAAAAAAGAATGGAAAAATAGATTTTCCAGGGAGCTAGCTCAGCAGCATTCGACCCTGCCTGACAAGCTCAAGATCCTAAGTTTGATCCCTGGTACCACAAACCAAAACGAACCAAATAAATTTACAATGAAAAGCCAGATTCTAAAAAATAAAACAGTATGAGATATTGTATGCAAAAATGATTTCTTGATAAAGAAACTATAACAGGTAGAAGCTTAATTTTTTTTTTTTTTTTTTTTTTTTTTTTTTTTTTTTTTACCTTACCAAGGAAATTGAGACTGGGAATTAAAGTTGGGTTTGCGAGGTCTGTCAAAGGTCAGTCAAGTGCATGATCCTTTCATCATTAAACAGAACTTGCTTGGCCTCCACTCACCATATTGGCATGGTTTTGCTTTGGCAACTGAATTGAGTCTTGATTTCCTACATCAAAATGTACTTAGTGATCCACTGAAGTCCCTTTGTTTACTATATTACTTTGCTAGGGCAGCAATAACAACAGCACAGCATAGGTGATTTTATTATTTATTTATTTGATACAGAGTCTTGCTAGCAGCCTAGATTCATAGTGAGCCTCCCCTGCGCTGGGGTTACTGGAGTGCACCACCATGCTATTTGGGGGCTGGCACAGCATGCTCGGGGTTCCAGCAACAGCTTGCATGTGTTTCCCAGGGATTGAACCTGGGTCTTTGCACTTGCCAAGTAGGTGCTTAGACAGCTGAGCTATCTTCCCAGCCATATAGATGATTTTAATAGTAGAAATTTAATTCACACAGCCTGGCAGCTGGAAATCTGAGATGAAGGAGCTAGTAGAGATCATGGTCTTCACCCTGAGAGACATCATGTGTCCTTCCTCTGTTCCCATCTCTGCCCTAATCTCTTCTTCCTATGACACAATTCACACTGGATTAGGGCCCCACCCCATGACCCCATCTTAATTTAATAACCCTTGTAAAGGCTTTATTTCCAAATAGAGTCACACGATGCAGTACTTCCGCCCGTGGACTTGGGGAGCACATCGTAGCTGCGGGTATGAGTAGCACAAAGTTGCTCACAGGGATCCTAAACGGCACTGTCTTTTTTGTTTTCTGCTATTGGCCTTAGGGAGAACCAACGCCGACGTGATAACCGCGCTGGCCCAGGGCTACCGGATGCCCCGCATGGAGAACTGCCCGGATGAGCTCTACGACATCATGAAGGCGTGCTGGAAAGAGAAGGCGGAGGAGCGGCCAACGTTCGATTACCTGCAGAGCGTCCTGGACGACTTCTACACTGCCACCGAGGGCCAGTACCAGCAGCAGCCGTAGTGTCCCACGCTCTGGGACTGGCCACCCCGGGAGGGAGGAAGCAGCCATCCCGGGCGCCAGTGCCCGGCGCTGCAGCATCTGTGGCATCCCGGCTGGAAGCCCAGGCTGCATTGCTCAGGAAGAGGCCCCCCGGCCACGAAATACTGTGTTCTCTTAGACTCGTGTCCATGGGAGCGGACCTGGATTGCCCGCAACCACCTTACAGCCCTAAGAACACACGCCTCTCCACACTGGCCGCGTGGTCACAGCTGCGTGTGTGGCTCAGTGGTGCAGCGTCTGCGGCAACAAATCTACAATAATAGCCAAATTCAACTCATTTATCAAGCAAAAGTAACCAGATGCGCGGCGTGACTCTTGGCATTTTCTCTATGCTTTGACTTACCTTAAAAAATTACTAACCCAACCCATTAGATTTTACACGGAGATCAGCAGCGTAAAATCGGCTCCCACACAGTCCAATGTTTCTGTCTCGGGGGCTTTATTTCCCACCCCTGAAAGGCTCCGACTGGCGAACATCAGGCCCAGCCACGGTCTGCCCCACACCAGCCCTGCGGGAGTGTGGCTTGTGGCACGTGGTGCTGAGGGTCCCCACGTGGAGCCTGACCCACTTGCCACCTGCGGGGTCTGCCCTCCCCTCAGCCAGGGGCCTGGAAGCACCTCAGGAACTGCTCTGCCTTCTGGAGGAGTATTTTTAACTGTCTAACCTTTTTAATTCTTCGATTTCCTAGAAAGACTTTTCTAAGCCAAGCATTTCCTTTTTGCTTCAAATGATTCGAATGTTATTTTAAGGATCAGATATTAATTTGAGCTGTACTCTAGAAAGTAAAAGTGCCGTATTTTGGGCTATTTTTGTGATTCAGCAATCTTTTCTACATTGTATGAGATTTGTGTGATACTATTTATAACCTCGAATATGGAGAAAATAAAGTCAGGCAGCCCCTGCGGCAGCTGCAGGAAGGCTGAGAGGTGTTGTCTGCTGGCTTTTTGTGCTGTGGAGATCAAATGAAGACTGCCGTGTGCCCTGTCTCATGCTTGCTGTTGTGTGTACGTGGAATAGTTTTATTTTTTATTTTATTTGACTACATGAGGCCCAATAGCAATTCTGACTGTTTTACTTATGTTTAACATTTCCAACTATTGGCACTGCAAAAACAGTCGGAGGGAGGGATTGAGAAGGGTCCTGCTGAGGCGGTGCACCTCTGGGGTTCTAGTACCTCAGACTGGAGAGTGAGGAGCTACAGGCCTAGACGCCCGCGTATCCCTCGTGGAGTCAGCTGGGGTTTGATTCTGAGGCACTGTCTCGCTGAGTAGTCCTGACCTTGAACTCACAGTTTTAGTCCAGGCTGGCCTCAAACTCACAATGTTCCTCCTGTCTCAGCCTCCCAAGTGCTGCGATTATAGGCAGGTGCCATCATGCCCAGGTTGTAGGGTTTGTTTCTGAAAAAGGTTTTGTAGGTACCATCAAATATTTTTTTTATGTTTTTGTTTAGGTTTTGGTTGCCTAAGGGAGCAATCAAATAATGTATTTTCCCTAAATTTTAAACGCACATTTTCCTCTGTGATTTTTTTCAATGCTCTTTCTGAAGGAGTCTATAAGACTCAATTCACAATTGCCATATTCACAAACACAACACAATCGTCACGTATAGCCTGCATAGCCAGCTGCTTAATTCACAGTGGTAAGTTGGCTACCTGCTCTTCCCTGTTCCCATTTTATCTCAGAACCCAGTATGTTGCATGCACAGAAAGTGGAAAGAACCCTAGGACAGAAAGAATTCTCTAGAAAACTAAAACTTTATCTTCACCCACTTTTTTGCTTTTCTCACATCACCTTCCATATCCGATGTTCCATTTCACTTCCCACCCACAATTATGCATTTCGTCCTTTGTGCCAAAATCACCTTCAACAGCATATTCTTTCAGGGAAAAATGGCCCAGACCTCCTCCAGCCCTGCCCCCACCCTCCTCCAGCCCTGCCCCACTCCTGCCCTGCCCTGCCCTCCTCATGCCCCGCCCTGCTCCTACCTGGAACACTGGCTGAGTTTGCCTTTGTGTTCTGGCAGTTTATAAAAATTATTTCTGGTTCACACAACAACCCTGGAAGATCTGGCAAATGCTACCAAGTATTTCACAGCGGAAAGATCCGGTGCATTGAAAGCCACAAAAAGAATAAAATGGCTTTGACTCGGGTTATTTCCTTGTGACATAAAACTAACCAAACACCTTTGTGGTGATTGGGTGCCCTGGCCTGGGAAGGTTCTGTTTACAAGATGTTTCATCAGAGTTTACATCTTAAGAAATCTCCACATATAATTTTGTGGTATTTGAGGACAAAAAGTTGTGTGAATTCAACTTATCACATACTTTTCAAGAAAGTTTGTAGGGACACTTGGAAATAAAAAGTTGTGGAGGACCAACACCTTGAAAGAAGAGCGACTGTCTCCATTTTGACTGAGCTTGATTCTATTTCCTGTATTGTTATGTACAGAGCTGGCTAGGACTTCTGTTTATCCTTCAATTGGCCTTAAGCAATGTATATTGGTCTAGCTGAGGTGCTGGTAATAGTCTTTGAAGGTGGCGTGCATGTTTCCCTGGTAACCTATACCTGCCGCTCTTTAATGTGAGTCTGGGTGAAGACAGGATGGTAGAGCTAATGCTCCGCGCTGCCAGCTGGGATTGAGCCTCCAGACAGAGGCTATGCCTTCCTGGGGCTTGAAAGACTACATCAAAGCTGAAGCCCTAGACTTCCCAAAACATTAAATACTATATAATGCAGATTACTCTCTGCATATCCTCTCTGCAAGTGGCAGAGGTAAATGTAGGCCACCCACCTAGCTCAGCTCGCAAGGGTCACTTCCCACAATTCTCAGTCAATCCTCCTCAAGCCACTCCCCCTGAATAAAAATCAGGTGAGGCCCTGGGTCAGCCTCTTGGTTCCAGAAAGCCATCTTCGTGGCTGGACTTAGAGCCCCTGGACTCCCCACTGATTGAAAATATAATTTAGTGTCTTTATTTTCACCATGGTTTGCATTGAAGGTGGTTGATTGTAATCAACTTGATGGGATTCCAGTAACGTAACTTTGGGATTACAAACATTGGTTTCTTGGACCAAGACAAGGACCTGGAAGTGACTCCTACAAAATGTTTCAAGAACATTTTTGCTCTATTTCATTAAAATGTATTTATATCAAAAGTTCTAACTTGCTGCCTGTACAAGAAGAAAGCTGTCCAGCTTAATTTCCTGTGTTCTTATGAATCTATTAAATACTCGAGGTAAGAATGCCAAAAATGTCACAGTGACACCAAGATAACCACACTGTTATTGTAAAGATTTACCATAAATATGGAAAATAAGAGCGACCTTTGTGGCTCTGGGTCCCTGAAAAATCATTGGCAGCATCTGCTTTGGCTGGTGATAATTAGTTTTTTGTATGCTTTATATGCTTCTTTATATGGCTATGTTATACATTTCATTTTTTTAAAAGGTTAATGGAATGAATGTGTTGAAGATTTGGTGGTCAAATCCCAGTGAGCACGAAGAAGTAGCTTAGGTAAACATTTCTACAGAAAAGCGCCGAGTCTTCATGCAAAGGAGAGGTAGATATAGTCTGTTAGGTTCACATCAATCTTTTCCACCAAGTAAGTTCTTTAGAAATGGTTTGGTTCTTCCACTTTTTGGATTTCAGATTGTGGAAAGGGTCTGCATCCTGATGGCTGGAAGAACACATAGAAAGCTTCAGGACCAGAGCAGTATCAGAGCACATCAGGGGCTGCCTGCTCAGAACACCAAGGGCAGGATGCAAAGTATGAGAAGAAATGATCAATATGCATATGCTTCCCTCTGAGTGTAGCTCCACAGATACTCTCAGGAGGGTCTGAGAACAGCAGCTCTTGTGGTTGGGAAGGCTGGCAGTTGTCACCCGCAAGCTCCCTCTGGGCATCAAGAGAGTTAAGCAGGGTGGTTGAAAAGGTCACAGGCAGAATGAGATGCCCTCCCTGTGCAAGGGCCTCAGACTCATGGGACACAGCCTTTGGTTCTGACACCTTGGAGAAGCCCCAATCTTTGTTATCATTTAAAGATGATTAAAAAACAAAAGTAGAGATGATACAAAATTTCACTGAACAAGATGGTAGGTAATTCAGTAAGGGCTGTGACATTGCATGAGGCTGGCTTCAAATGAATTCTGGGCAGCTCACTGCAGCAGGGGCCTGGGTGACCTGAGACCCCTCAGCAGCCACCCCTCAGGGTTTATATGAAGATAGAGTATTTGCCTGTCAAGTAATTATGCTTTAATCCTCTGTAAAACTTTGTCAATGCACTTACCTTTACAAACTGGGCTCTCTTTGGGCTCACAGTGGTCTCTCAGGCAGTGTACTATGGAGCACCCCGCTGTCACAGGAGCCTCAGATGTGTGAGCCACCATTCTAGAGACTTTTCTCATCACTGATGCAAACTAAGCAACACCAAAGTGAAAAGAGGAGAGGCTTGGTGCAGATCCCAGGGTGCAGTGCTCTGAGGTCCAGCTGGCACCATGGCAGGGTGGGTGGCAGTGGTGCCACAGAGGAGAGCCAGTCCACAGCAGGCGGGAGTCAACACCGGAGGGAGCAGCAGCAGCAGCCCTCTTTCTGCTCCCCATCTCTGCCCACATTGCAGCCCTAAGGGCAGGGCGAACCCACACCCCAGGGCAGCCTTCCCATATCCACTCCCAAGGTAGGCAGCCTTCGGGTTTGGCCTTCACCATCAGACAGGACCCTGGCTCAACGGCAGACTTCAGGGAGAAGCTTCGCAGAAAGTGTGGCAGCAGGGCGGATTTGGATGCATGGGGGGGGCACCCACCCCAGCAGAGGGAGGGCCACTGCCTCATAGTCACCCAAGGACTCAGTCTAGAGACCCCTGGACCCACCCTGCATCATGAGACCTAAAGTAGTGGCTAATACAACTCTCTCAGATCTCCCTTTGAGACACAGGGGTGACGAGGTGCTTGCAGGCAGGGGAACCAGGTGAATCTAGTGAGGCCATAGCTCAGAGCAAATGTAGACTCAGGGCAAAAATGGCCCTTTGGACAGTGCTGGGGAGCACAGTGGAAGAGCCCTGGCTCCAGAGCTACCCAGGCCTGCGGGGCCAATGCTCAGCTACCGGGTGGGGCCTAACTGCCTCAGCAGACCACTATGAGGCACAGAGGCAAGCACACTGAGTGTAAACTAGCCACAGGAAGTCCATGTATTAGGAAATGAAGATGCTGTTGACTCAGGGAATCAGGGGTGAAGTCAGAAAGACAAGTTCAGGCAGCAAATGGTGTGAGGGACAGACAGACAGAACCCAGCCAACAAGCATGGCCCATGGAGCAAAAGCCGGAACCCAAACTAGACAGGGGGCTGGTCATGGTTTGGGGTTTTGCAAGAGGAACAATACAGTACAGGGTCATATTTTATAGGATTATTTTATAATGAATCACCCAAAGAATCGTGTACAAAGAGTAAAGGAAATCTGTTCACACTCAAGACCAAAGACTCCAGCTGAGGACCTGCATGAGTTCAGCTGAAGACCTGGAGCCCATAACAAGGCCTCCCACAAGCCCAACTGGAGGCCTAGAGCCCATGACAAGGTCTCACGCAGGTCTGCTTCATGGATCTGCTCTGGGAAGGTCCAAAGGCAGTGGTAGGAGCTAGAAAGCATGTGCCATTAGGATTAAGGATCGGTGCCAGCAGGCTGAGGGATGTGTGCTGGAGCCAGGAAGCAATCCTCAAGGTAAGCACCAGAGCTCCCTGAAAAATACCACAGCCATCCTCAGCAAGAGTGAGGTCCCCAGCTCCTCCAAGGACAAGGAAAGCTGAGTGTTCCATCAGGAAAGCCAGTGCAACAACTTTGCCTGGAGACTGAGCAGTGCACCACCTTCCCCTCCGGAGCCAGGGAGCGATGCTCAAAGTGAGGACTGGAGCTCCCCCAAAAGCCATCTTCAACAACAAAGAGGTCCCAGGCTCCACCCCAACAGAGCAGCCAAATTCATAAGGGAAGCCAGAATGACAAGGTCCTCCAGTAGAATAACCCAAGAGAACCAGCAGCCTCCACCAGCTCCAGCAGCTTCAGCCTCCCTACCAGCTTCTCAGCAGCTCCTCCTGTTCTGCCTCTTACGCTGCTAGCATCGACCTTCACCAGCAGGCTCTGTTCAGCTGGGTGTCACAGTTGGTCACCAGTTAGCACCCAGAAAACACCGAAGTAGTAGACACAACAGCCAGAGATGGGGTTTTTCTAGTCTTGGCGTACGCTAGCCTGGGCTACATAATGAGACCCTGTGTCCAGAACACCAGCAAATTTTTTTTTAATTAAAAAATATATATAGATTTGGGTTAACATGCTGCAGTCTGCTTGCTTTGTAACAGTCACCCTCCTGTGCAGTCAGACCTCACTTCACAAATATTTCTGTTCATGAATAATTCAGTTCACAAACAGAAGCATTTGGCAAAACTTTACTTCCCTTGGCAAACTCCACATCAGATTACAGGCCCAGCTTTGGCCCCTTCCCTGCACCCTGAGTGGTCACAAATGCAGCCACTTTCCCTGGAGTCAGGGGACAAATCAAGTTTGTGAACTGAGGGGCCACTGCAGTTTGATTTAAGTATTTAAGTTACTACTTGGAAAACCTTCAAATAAGGATCTGGACTGTGGAATGTGCAGGCCTCATGGATTGAGTTGTTTACTTCGGAAGTGATACATCAGCATCCTAGTTTCAGGGCCTCAAAATGTGACCCTATTTGGAAATTGCATTGCTACCTTTGTGATCAGTTAAGTGGGGGCCACGTGAAGTAGAGCTGCCCCCTAATCCAACATGGCTGGTGTTTGTGGGACTGCTGCACGCAGAGACACACACAGGGAGGGAAGACACGTGACGACACCTATCACGAGGCAAGACAGCCATCTCAAGCCGCTGAAGCCTGGCACCAACCCTGCTGCCATCTAGATCCAAGGCTTCCCGCTTCCAGGCCTGTGCGACGGTGAATTTCTGCTTGTTAAGCCCACCACTCAGTGGGACTGTGGTGTAACAGCCCTAGCAAAGGAATGCAACACCCTGGTGGCATTGTGGGAGTGGTCAGTACAGAAATCTGGGTGAGGCCGCCCTCAGGGAGGGTGAGGCTGAGTGCTGTGCTGTTCAAGTGCCCCACAAACACCTCTGGTCCCTGCCTGTGGCCCTCTTGGGAAGGGAGAGGTCTTTAGGAAGTGGAGCCAGTGAGAGGGAATTGGGTCAGGGTTAGATTCTGGAAGGGACCACAGGACCACTGCAGCCCTCTTCCTCTTCCTCCTCCTCCTCCTCCTCCACCTCCTCCTCCTCCTTTCTTCTCATTGTTTCTCGCTGTAAGCTCTTGTCAGGCTGTCTACATGTGACAGGTGAGCTCCAGAGGGGTTATGCATCTGGGATCAGCCAGCAGTCCCTGCACCACCTTCCGAAGGCCCCAGATATCAAAGTATCAGCATTCAGGAAATAAAAAGTGTGCTGAGGCACAGTGTTTAAAGGTAATCATGAGGCCAAGGAGAAGGATGAAAGGACACCTCAGGGGGATGCAGGAATGGAGGCCTCTCCTCAGCTCCAGCAGGGCTCCCTCAATCACAGCTGTTTGATAAAGCAGTGGGAGAAGGCAAGGAGGGTGACCCCTGCTGAAGAGGCAGCAAAGACAGAAAAGGAGGCCGACACCTGGAGAGGGACTGGGGCCTGACGAAGGCTCCTTTAGGGACCTGAGGTCACAGGATGAGCTGGGAGCGCCTTCAGCTTTATTAAGGCAATTAATGGGAAATCTCACTGAGGCAGATTTGCCTCTGCAGTTAGACTCCAACAATTAGAAGACAAAGGCAGGCAAAGTGAGGGCAACCAGACCAACAAGGTGCTGAGGAACACAGGAAACACAAAGATTTAGCAGAAGAACCCACAAGCAGGACAGGGACAGCCCAGGAGGTAGATGACAGCATGCCCAGCCCCATCCTCGTCTGATGACATACAAAGAAAACACAGGTGACCATCTAAGGACTCAGTAGATATAAGATGCACACCCGCCTACACATATATTCTTTGTTTTTTTCTTTTGTCTTTTTGGGACAGAGTCTTACTATGCAGTTCAGGCTGACCTTGAGCTCACTATGTAGCCAGCCTGGTCTCAAACTCACAAAGATCCTCCTGCCTCAGCCTCCTGAGTGTTGGAATTACAGCCATGCGCCACCACATCTGGCCTACACATACATTCTTGTATGTATATTCTCGTTTCAGCATCACTGTTCCATGGCACCAGGCATACATGTGTGCCCTTGACTTAATTTCTAACTCCAAGCACCTTTCTTTGAGGCCCCACTCATATATTACAAAGGGGCAGGAAGAGTGCTGGGGAGATAGCTCAGCAGTTTA
This sequence comes from Ctenomys sociabilis, assembly GCA_004027165.1. Taxonomy (NCBI): domain Eukaryota; kingdom Metazoa; phylum Chordata; class Mammalia; order Rodentia; family Ctenomyidae; genus Ctenomys; species Ctenomys sociabilis. Next base: position 6,806 of record PVKA01010074.1, on the reverse strand, counting down.
AGTGCCTGCCTGGTGAGTGAAAGGACCTGGGTTCAATCTCTGCTATGGCAGGCTGTGCTGGCCCAGTGTTTTGTGCCAGTCATAGAAACCAGGGTCGGTGACACTTTGTAGTGAGACCCTATACCAAATAAAATTAATAAAAATATTTGGGACCAGCGAGATAGCTCAGCAGACTAAAGTGCCTGCTTGCAAGCGCACAGACCACGGTTCAATCCCTGGTACCACTTGCCTTGGCAGCCCTGCCCCCGGGGTGGGCTGAGCCGGCCACACACAGGCAAAAAAAAGTGGAAGAAATTCATTGACCCACAGGGTCGAGACAGAGGTATCCAGGCCACGGCCAGACAGCCATGAAGCCAACACAACCACTGCAAGGTTCAGTGCCCAATGTGGAACCCGAACACCATCAAATAAAAATGAGCAGAAAACAGAAACTTTAAACACTCCTTACAATGCCTCTCCTCTTCCAGCAGTTGTCCCTCTCCTCTTTTCCTACCCCCTTCCTAGGAAGCCTCCTTCCTTTCTTTTCAACGCTGCCTATTTAATCTATTGCTGGTGCCTGGAACTCACACTTCACTCCTCAGGCTGTGTGTCCCGGAAGAAGTTCACACGGACTACCCTGTGTCAGCACTGCCATCTCGGGAAGCCGGGCCTGTGCCCTCCAGAGCTCACAAGAGGGTTTGTAAGGGCAGAGGTGAGCGTGAGGGTTCCTCAGCACAGCTGGCACCATCAGCCACCCGCCAGGAAGGTGCTGCAGAGCTGAGCAAGGCCCTCCACCCAGGCTGCCCGAGGATGCCGGGAGGTGTCCCTCTGCCATCGTCACATGAGCAGTGACCTTAGGATCAGTGGAAGCTGTGCTCTGACCCTGCCAGGAGGGTGAGGATGTTTTGTTGTCAGTGATGTCATTTAAAAGCACTTCCCTGGAGGGGTAGGAGGGCAGGAAAACGGGAAAACAAGTTACATCAGCTCGGGCACAGATTCTCCTCGGTGAATGTGGTCGTTATGCATATCCAGAATGCACCACATAAAATGTGATGTAAAAAAAATTTAAAGGAGAAAAGCATTATCTTGAAAAAAAATAAATAAAGCCACCTGTCGCGCCTAAGGAAACCAGAACATGGGCACGGGTAGGCAAAGGGAATCTATCCTCGGCTGTAGGAGCCGCCAGACCGTGATGCACCAGAACCCCTCTGACTCTGCATTCAGTTGGTTGCTGTTCACTAACTGGAATGGGGGAGGGGAGCTGTGCTTCTTATTAAAAAGACCCAAAGGGGGGCACTGGGACATGGGCACCTGGACATGCGTGCCTCCCCTGCCCCGGGCTCCACACATGTTCCAGACAGCGCTGCAGTAAGGAGCAGGGGTAAGGAGAAATCAGTCTTCCATTAAAACAGCACCAAAGAGTTGGGTTCTTTTTCCTATTACTAGTAATATCGCAGAGGATCCTCTGAGACACATCCCAACCAGCGCTCAGCGACGCACATGGTTGACATCTGAATGCAGCATGCCCCCACAGGACACCAAGGTATGCGACCTGAGGGGCAGACTTCCCTGCTTTGAGGGAAACACAGCTTTTAAAAAATGACAGAAAAATAAAATTAAAAAATGACAAAAGTGTGCGTTTGTGCCCTGACTGCCTCATCCCATCCGGAGTGGAGTCTGGCTTCGCACGTTCTCTGCACGGGCCGCCTGAGAGTGAGCTGGTCCAGCCCGAATCTCAGCTGCAGTGCACTTCCTTGGCTTTCTATGGGCTGCCTTGTGTCATTCAGCTTTGGAAAATCTAATTATAAATGAAGTGTTTAATAAAAAATAATTATGCTATTATTGGACCCAGCTTCCAGATATCTTAAACATGCAAAACAGTGTGGGGCTGCCTCAATAACTTCTAGGCTGCAATATTTTAATTGCATCATTATTCAAAACACTGAAACTCCAGCTGGGATTCTAACTCAGTGGTGGAATATTTGCCTGAGATACACAAGATACTCAATTTGACCCCTGGCAACACACACACACACACACACACACACACACACACACACACAAGCATACACATATGCACACACAGGCAAACAGGGACTAAGTGGTTAATCCATTCAGTCACACTGTGTTCAAAGTCTACTACATGACCAAACTTACACACTGTGCTGAGAATACACAGGGCCAATTTTAGTTATGAAGGAAAGCTAACTGAACTATGCAGAGCATTGCAATGTATCTGTAGAAAGATGAGAATATGCTCCAAGTTGCTGGGACATAGAGATAATCAGCACATGCAATTATTGTCAAAAAATGAATTGGTCTATTTTTAAAAGATAGAGATACAGAACAGAAAACTTTGGCCAAAAATGTCTTCATCACTCACACAGAGAATCCACCTTTTCAGGGCATGGTGGTGCATGCCTCTAATCCCAGTGCTTTCCAGCTGAGGCAGGAATTTGAGGCCAGCCTGGGCTACCTACTGGGACCCTATCTCAGAAAGACTGGAAAAGCACAACAGAGTGCAGTAATGGAAGAAGGAGAGCTCCCGATGGTTTGGGGACCTGGCAGGCAGCTTCTCAGTCTGATGCGTGAGGCAGCCGCACCAACGGGCTGCAACCCCTTGCCACTGAGGACAAGGCCCTCCACAGGGGCCTCTTTCCAGTGTCATTGACTACCTTAGTGGTGGAAAACATTGAACTCTGAGGGGTGCTGCTTCCCATAGGCCAGACCCACGCTCTCTGAACCCTCAGTCCACTCACAAGAATGCCGAGAAGCTGCAAAGGACAGCAGAGCCGCCATGGCTGAGAGACTGGGTTCTGGCAAGAGGGTCCCAGCGTCAACCAAGCAAACCCCAATGGAGAGTGGGTTTGTGCTAATGACAGGATCTCAGTACCATACATTTGCTGGGTGGGACAGAGGCACTGTGCACCAGGAGAGGAAACTACACAGCAATATAGGGAAGTGAAACTGAACTCAGGTGGGTGACCTCCAAATGACACAGGGAACCTCCAAGTGATAGAGGGGGAAAATGATCTCCCGACCTGACCTGGACAAGTTTGTTTCTCTAAAACCGAAGAATGAATTTTAGGAACAAACGGAGGTTATGAGCAGAATATATTTATTGAGGAAAAAAAAAAGCTCCAAGAGAGGGACAGGATGGGGGCCCGAGCAGGTTGTTCCAGCAGGATGCTGTCTCTTCCAGGGACTTTTATAGTGTAAAACCATGCAGTGCTAAGATGGAGAATATGGGAATTCTCTTAGGTGGATGTGGGGTGGGACAAGACTATGGTCAGACAATGGAATTACAAGCACCATTGCTCATGTAAAATTGATTAAGCCCAGGACCAAATGGGGAAGGGAGTCACATAGCAAGTGGGAATGAATGGAGAACAGGACTTTATCAGGTAGCCATCCGGTAATAGTTGGCTTAATGATTTTTTTCTAGCTTTCTCAGATGATCAATCCTGGATGCTAATCTTTAGGGAGGTCAGCATTTGTTTGATTTTGGTCTTTAGGTCTGGCTCACAGCAGGATCATCCATCCCTCCCACAGTTGTAAGGTATCTTGTCTTCTGTGGTATCTGCTTCGAGGGCCTGGCTCTGTCTGACTGCCTATAATACTTTGATCTAACTCAGCTTCCTGTAACAACAGGACTGGCAATTCTCTGATTTCTTAATTTTTCAGTAGAGCTAGAACTGTATACATGTTATTTGACAATAAACAGTGATCTGTAAATTCACTTTAGTACCATGAAACCACAGACTCGCCACCCACCATCCTGTCACCTACCTTTATTCACCTTCCAACTTACACAGCCTATTAGTGGGCCTAGTTGCAGCTACTTGGGAAGCTCAAGCAGAAGGATTCTTTGAGCCGAGGACTTCAAAGTCATCTTGTCAAAAATAACAAATTAGCCGGGCATGGTGGCGCATGCCTATAATCCCAGCACTCGGGAGGCTGAGGCAGGAGGATTGTTGTGAGTTCGAGACCAGCCTGAGCTACAAAGTGAGCTTAAGGCCAGTCTGAACTGCATAGTGAGACCCTGTCTCAAAAAGACAAAAAATAAAATAAAATAAAATAAAATAACAAATTACCTTACTTAGTAAGTCCGGGCCAGCCAAATAGCTCAGTGAATTAAAGCGCCTGCTTAGGCAGATGCAGGGGCTAGGAGCTTGATCCAGGCCTGCCCCGGGGCGCACTGAGACAACAGTTGGGATGCCTTGGTAGCGTGTCCCACATCTATAGTCCCAGCGCTTGGGAGGCTGTAAACTGGAGGATCACTACAATTCCGATCTATGCAGTGGGACCCTGAACACTCTGTGGAGCCTGTAGACCCTGTCCTAAATACAAAAAAAAAAAAAAAAAAAAAAAAAAAGTTCTATCCCTGGTTCTGCCAAAAAACCAACAACAACAACAACAAAAAATTTCGTGTTTAAGTGAGGGTGTGCATTCACAAAGTTAAAACGTCACTGAGCCCCCAAAATATAGGGAAAAATTATTTTTCACTTGTAGAAAACAGTAGAGCAACCCCCCTGAATTATGCGTTAAAGATCAAGTAGTCACGCTTGTCAGTTCCCCAGGGAGCAGCGCCATCTGGTGTCCTATCACAGAAATGAATCAATGTGATTCTGGTTAATTTTTCAGAAGGCACAAAGAACCTTAAATCCCTACCAAACGGAAAAGAATAATGATAAAAAGCATATTTCCTCCTTAGAAAGGGCCGGGAATCTCGTGACCCCTGAGTAATCTAATTTAAATAATTTGTTTTCATTTATAACTTCACCCCACAATCTTCTGTGCCCAAAATGCTGAGTTCTCTTAAAAAATTCAGTCCAAAAATAATGTGCTCCAGGATTTTATCAGAAATACAAAGTCACAAAAAATATAATAACAAATTCATTTTTTTAAAAATTAAAAAATAACATAAGACTTCTAAAGTAGCAAAGTTCAATTCCAAGCATCAGTTCAAGGAATGGCAGAGCTATGAAACTCAGCATTATTGTTTAATTTTAATTCAACGCTTACATCAGGTTCTTTTGCTAGGTAAGTCCGTGTCTATTTTAATATCAGTGCGTTATTCCTTTATTAAAAATAATAAAAATGGACTCAGTAAAAGTCTAAAATGTCTCCGGGGAAGGCAAAAATCAAAAAAACATATATTGTTTTTTGAACTTAAACTATTTTCCAAAACGTGTCATGAAAAGAAAGAAACAGCTGAAGCAACTGGCTCGCCCCACCTCAGAAGCCAGTGTGGCGGCTGCCTACAACAAAACCCGCAAAGGTGCGCTCTGCCCCCGACTTCGCGCGCACGCAGCGCGCAGCAGAGGTGCGGACCTCAGCAGGCGCCCGGGGCCGCTCAGGGCTCTCCCACCAAGGACTTTGAGGCCCCCATTCCAGCCCATCTCCGATTCAGAGGTGGTCCTGTGTTAAGGAGCGATCTTCTGGGAAGAAAGGTTTTGCTGTTGCTTTGTTCTGTTTTTCAACATTTCAGAGAGATCTAGATGCAGAATGCTTTAGGCACTTGTGGGGACAGAATCAAATCGTTACCCCTTTGGGTTTGCTTTTCCTGCTTAAATTTCTTTTAGGTCTACAGCTTAGCAGTTGTCCTAAAATCAAGCGACTTATGGCCCACCGTAAGTTCCAGCCATGAGTAGGACATGTCTGATGATAATTTGCCCAATTCCTTGACATTTTGGGCTCTGGGAATATTAAAACTACCAGATGTTCAGAAAAACCAGTGCTGGAGGTCCTCAGCTGGATCCCCCATGCCACAAAAAAATAAAAGCACAACAAAAAACAGTGAATACAAAAAAGCAGAAATGTGCTGAGACATGAATTATATAGGAGGGCTAGGAGATAGCTCAGTGGCATAAGCCCTGGCAAACAAATGCAAAGTCCTAAGTTCGATTCTTAGTGGCAGTACATATCTGTAACCCCAGAGCTGGGGAGGCTGAGACAGGAGGATCACTATGAACCCAAGCTGCATAGTGAGACCCTGTACCAAAAATATTATATAGCAGAGCATTGTAGAATATCCTACCCTAAAAACGTTAGCTTCCAAGCAATTATCACGGGGCCAGGGAGAGGGCTCAATGAAATAAGTGCTTTCCTGGCAAGCACAAGGGCCTGAGTTCAATCCCGGGTTCGGCAAAAAAAAAAAAAAAAAAAAAAAAAAAACCAATTATGACATCACAGGAGTTCGAAACCTGGAAACAAGCAGTTCCACAAGCAAATATGAGTCTGAGAAACTCAGGATTGCGTCGCTGCGAGATGCGGGCTCCCTGGGAGCCTGGTCGCTGGCGCCGTTGAGGGCTACTCCTGCCTTGCGCAGATCCACCCAGGGTCGGGCTGCGAAGGGCTGGGGACCAGAGCACCGAAATGGGCCCGGCCAGCACCGCTCGGCCTGTGGAGCTCGCTGTGGCGTCTGGGAGGCGACAGCAAAGTGGCTTCCCCTCGTAGAGAGAGAAAAATGATGACGACAGAAATGAAGGACAGTGAAGGCCATAGGAAAGTGACGGCTCTGAGGGGAGGCTGAGCCCCTCGTCGTCGAGACTCACTGGCGATGGCCTTGGTACAGGCCAGGAATCTGCCGATCGTAACGGGAGGCCACGAACAGCGCAGACCAGGCGTGACGGCGCACACCTGTAAGGCCAGCCCTCCAGGGGCCGAGGCAGGAGGACCGCTGTGAGTCCAAAGCCTGCCCAGGCTACAAAGTGAGCTCAAGGCCAGCCTAAGCTGCATAGTGAATCCCTGTCTCATAAAAAAAAAAAAAAAAAAAAAAAAAAAAAAAAAAAAAAAAAAAAAAAAAAAAAAAAAAAAAAAAAAAA